>OY720675.1:252884135-252951467 GCA_963170755.1 Amphimallon solstitiale
TGAAGTAAACTACTACTTCCGGTCTGCCGATTTTGCTCAAAATCTAATCAGTTCTCAAGAGGGAGATTATATTCGTAAATACAAAATTTGGAATTGATATCTACAGCGGTTTGACCGTTATCGTGGTCACACACACACAGACAGACACACAGACACACACACACACACACAGACACACAGACATTTTTTAAAAACCACTTTTTTGGTATCAGGGGACCTCAAAACGTGGACATCTGCAAAAATCTCGAGGTCGAAAATTTTCATCATCACAATACTTCCTTATACTACGTATAAGAAAGTAAAAATAATGACTTCTACTCTATAATCCTTATTGAGTCATAGGTACTAGCAAAATCCTTTCTTCTTATGCAATTAAGGCTTTGCTGCACAATACTCTAAATATCTTTACGATAAATTGTAATCGCAAAAATTTTAAAAGCAAAACTGTCAAATTGACGTAATTTTATATATAAGATGAAAAATCATGAAAACAAACATAAACTCTGCACCTATTACGGAATTATTTCTAAAGACATTTACCATAATTACTTATAAATATGAAGAAATGCTTAATTTAAATTCATCAGCTTTACTTAATACTATAGTAGTGCTTTGAATGTGCAGCTACGTGCAGAAAAAGTAGGACAAGCTATTTTATCTATGTGAATCTGATTCACTCATATATGACATAGCCTTTAAATATGCTTTAAATTTTGTTGACAATTTCAATTTGACTTGACACTTAACAGTAACAAATTGGGTTGTCAAAGTGAGACAATATAACGCCATGAAAATTGTGTAATCAACAAAAAATTCAAATTATTTCCGAGCTGCAAAAAGGGCAAAGAATTAGAGAAGTAGCGTTTATTTTCGAAGTTTATAAAAGCACCGTTAAAAATGTCAAAAACCGTTGGGGGCAAGAACAAACAATTAATAGAAAACAAGGAAGTAGTAGAAGAAGCATTACTTTAGAATATCATGATACCACTCTAGTAGCTTTCTTAAGAGAACATCCGTTTTCTTTTTTGCATTAGATGCTGTTGTAGCAACAAGTTTTCCGGGTTCTCGGAATTCAATTGTCAGATATAAGAAATTGTATTGCAGCCAAAATATGTGTTTTATCGGAACGCCATAAACAAGGTAGAATAATATTTGCAGTAAATTATTCGTAAAAAGATATTGAATTCTGGGATAATGCAATTTTTACTGACGAAAACACGTTTCAATCGACTAACAATGGACACATTAAGGTGTATAAACCGAGAAATACTGAATATGAAGAATCATACGTATCTAATTCAGATCAATCGGCACGTTTTTCCGTTAATATATGGACTGCTATTACTGCTAATGGACTAGCTATCTGTTGGAGAATTAATGGTAGATTCAATGCTTTGGCATATCTAAATATTTTGGAGAATATAATACCATTACTTCGTAAACATTTCAGAAATAATAATTTTAATCTCCAACAATATAATTGTTCAGTAGAAACAGTAGGAATAGTAATTAATAATACTGAAACTTTGCTTTCGCCTTCCAAATGCCCAGATGTAAGCATAATGGAGATCATCTGGGGTACCTATTATTGTTTAAAAAATTTATGAACGTCATTTTAGACCAAATAACACAGAAGAGCTGTGGATTGCAATAGTTGAAGCACGGCAAGAAATAGCAGAAAACTTATAAGAAACTTGTATGCATCTATTCCCTTGCAATTGAACAATATATTAGATGCAGATGGTGCCATGGCAAAACATCGTTAATATATATTGTACGCTGTATTATTATGTTGTGATTGTTAATTTTATTAAAGTTAATTCATTTTATTGAAATTTATCTCTATACTTCAACATATAAATGGAGTTTTACTCATATATTGACATATTATGCTATAATTCGGGTCCAACAAAAAAAAATAAATGATCAGAAAAACCAAAAACTTGTTCATAATAATTTATATTTGTCGCTATTAATAATAATATACATTCCACTGCACATTTATCCAAGAACCACAACAAAAATATCGTAATATTCTCCAAAAAAAAAAGATTCGTATGTCCACTGCAAAATTTCACCCCGTCACATTCTTCCTATAAAACTCTAAATCGTCTTCACATTCATATCGCCAATCCGAAGACCGAGACTATACAATACATGGTTTTGTTCTCCCATCTGACAGTGCAAGTACCATCGGTGGCGCTGTCCCAATAGCAAGAGCTGGCCGTGTGAAGTCCAGCACCGGTTTTCTGCATGATCGAACACGTCACCACATACTTGAAAGACTTCTTCAACTTGCTCAACGCGCTAAGACACTGTTCCGACACCGTCGCACTCCACTGGTTCACTTTGTCCTGTTGGTAGATGTTACCGCCGATCGTTGTCTCGATGGTGTCGTTGATGATTTTACTAACGTCATCGACCACGAACTGATTTTCGTCGTCATCCATGGCGGACGGTGAATTTTGACACTTTACCGTTGTTAATATGACATCTGTCAGGTAATTTTTACTCCCGAACATGGTCATTTGATCGTTATGCTCTTGCCGTTGCTGCTGCTGTTGTTGTGATTCATCGACAGGCAGCGACATGATTTCCGAGATTCGGCAAACGAATACCCTTTCGAAGAAATATGTTGTACTACGTGATGGTCGACCGGGAGCGGTACAACTACTCCGTCTTGCATTCGTCGATGGAATGTGTATAGTACGAGTTTGAGGCGCCCGCGTGACTTTCTCGCGGCGTCGCTATTAGGTGTACGACCCGCCTGACAGTAAGAGTGGTATGGCGATGTGTTTCGTGTACGATGCGTAATATTATGGTGTCACGCAATTGTATTGCTTTACGTGTATTTCGGCCGAAAAATTCGCCGTTGAGTGTAAAGTTATTTGGGGAGTGTGTATGTATATGCGGTTCTCTTTAGCTGTAGAATTCCTAGAGATATGATGCCGTGATAAATCATAATATATATATCGCCGTGTTATTGTTACTGGAACAAATGGGTGTTGTTATCGTGCGATTTTAAGATTAGATATTATGTAATAATATGCGTGTATTTTAAAATAAATTATTTTTGCATTTCTTTTTTGATTTTATTTTTTACCTCTATAAGCTAGTACGTTATAATTAGGGGCGGACACGAACGGTTGATAACTAATCGCCCATGGGCGCACTATTGAAATATTGTATTTTTAATGAGGTTTTAATTTTATTTTATATAATTGGATAACAAGTGGCTGGTGATCTATAAAATACAAAATATCGTATTATTTGTTCATTTTCTCTTCTGTAAGACTTGTTCTGTTTGAATTAAGTACATCCATGTAGATAGAAAACGTCCTTTCTACATCGCAACTGGTTATAGGTGCGTACTGGAAATATTCTTTTATTTCAGCGTATTTAGCATACACAATTGCCGCAATGTTATTAAATATGGATTTCTATTAAAAACTGCGTCTAATGCTTGCCGAAAGCCACATCCGAAGTCACTTGGAATACTTTTGAAATTATTAATAGCCCACGTCTAATGTGGTTAATCCATCTTTTAATTTGAGATTTCGACTTTCACAATATGTGATTAGTTTAGGCAAATTTCCACAGTGTTCCTGAACGAAGAACAACTGATTTTACTTTCTTATACGTAGTATAAGGAAGTATTGTGATGATGAAAATTTTCGACCTCGAGATTTTTGCAGATGTCCACGTTTTGAGGTCCCCTGATACCAAAAAAGTGGTTTTTAAAAAATGTCTGTGTGTCTGTGTGTCTCTGTGTGTGTGTGTGTGTGTGTGTGTGTGTCTGTGTGTGACCACGATAGCGGTCAAACCGCTGCAGATATCAATTCCAAATTTTGTATTTATGAATATAATCTCCCTCTTGAGAACTGATTAGATTTTGAGCAAAATCGGCAGACCGGAAGTAGTAGTTTACTTCAGTGAAAAAATCGAATTTTGCAAATGTTTCGTCAATTACTAAGTTTAAACAAATTTATAAAGAATTCAAATGTACTCAAAATTAAATTTGAGAAAAATTGTTTTAATAAAGTTTTTCGAAATTCCTACCGGAAGTAGGTCTTTTACTCTTATCGAAAATCAGTTTTTTGCGAATATCTCGCAAGTCATGCTTTCTAGGCAAGTACATTAAGAGTATAAAAGTATTTAGAACATACTTTTAAATATCTTTTGTATAAAAAAAATTTCAAAATTCAGACCGGAAGTACCACTTTTACTCTTATCGAATAGCGATTTTTTGCAAATATGTCGTAAATTATGCATTCTATATATATTTATGAAGAGTACAAAAGTATTTAGAGTTGGATTTGGAATATTTTTTGTATAAATGAAATTTCAAAATTCGGACCGGAAGTAACACTTTCATACGTATAAGAAAGTCGTGTGGTGGCCACACCTCATTTTTTACTTTCTTATACGTAGTATAAGGAAGTATTGTGATGATGAGAATTTTCGACCTCGAGATTTTTGCAGATGTCCACGTTTTGAGGTCCCCTGATACCAAAAAAGTGGTTTTTAAAAAAATGTCTGTGTGTGTGTGTGTGTCTGTCTGTGTGTCTGTCTGTCTGTGACCACGATAGCGGTCAAACCGCTGGAGATATCAATTCCAAATTTTGTATTTACGTGTGTAATCTCCCTCTTGAGATCTGATTAGTTTTTCAGTAAAATCGGTAGACCGGAAGTAGCAGTTTACTTCAGTGAAAAAAACGAATTTTGCCAATATTTCGTCAAATACTAAGTTTATACAAATTTATAAAGAATTCATATGTACTTAAAATTAAAATTGAGAACAATTTTATTTAAAAAGTTTTTCGAAATTCCTACCGGAAGTAGGTCTTTTACTCTTATCGAAAATCGGTTTTTTGCGAATATTTCGCAAGTCAAGCTTTTTAGACAGATACGTTACGTGTATAAAAGTATTTAAAACATAGTTTTCAATATCTTTTGTATAAAAAAGATTTCCAAATTCGGACCGGAAGTAACACTTTTACTCTTACCGAATAGCGATTTTTGGCAAATATGTCGTAAATTATGCATTCTATATATATTTATTAAGAGTACAAAAGTATTTAAAGTTATATTTGCAATATTTTTTGTATACATGAAATTTCAAAATTCGGACCGGAAGTAGCACTTTTACTCTTAGCGAGTAGCACTTTTTTTCGAATATCTTGCAAAGTATGCATTCTATAGCGATTTATTAAGAGAATAAAAGTACTTATAATAGGATTTTGAATAAGTTTTGTATAAAAAAATTCTTAAGATTGTATAGTTTGAAACGCTCATACGTATAAGAAAGTCGTGTGGTGGCCACACCTCATTTTTTAAATTTGGGATTTGTGTTAGTTCCTTGGACTCAGAAATACTTCGAGCATCGTCATTTAAACATGAAACGACATTTTGTAAACTATCGAAATTCTCTGCATAAAAACTATTTCTGTGTATGTTTTAGCAAAGTTAAATGACGAACGTGCGATATTTTGGCATTCTGTAACGATATTTTACAGACTTTGTAATAAATTTCGAAATCACTGACAATTCATTTTCATATCAGAAAAAGTAACATAAACAACGATCTAGATCTAAATAAATGATAAGTAAAAATGTACGCGTATGTTATTGGAACTAAACGAAATCCAGTGCACACTTACGTCTAGATAATTGGGAGGAGTCGACGCTTCTGCTACCCAGTGCTAGAACGATTGCTGAGGGCTCCTACGGTGCATTCAGCCAAGAATGTTAATAACTTTGTTGTAGATGTTTTTCATTAGTTTTTCTTTTAATGTTATTCATATTTTTTGGCTTATTCTTCTAAATTCGTTCGTTGTTATTAATATTTCACATATGATTATCTTTATTATTCTTTTATATTGCCTGTATTGGATGACATGTTGAGCAATTAATGAATATTATTATTATTATTACCTAAAGGTTGTGAAAACAGTTTCCACACTGTGTCCAGGAAAAACGTCTGCTAAAGCCTCCTCGAAATTAGGTTGCGTAAAAAAACAGCAGAAATTGCAAGATAATGTTGCTTTGATGTAGTATCATCGTAAACAATTCCATAAAGGTAACCACTCTAGTTAACACGTATTTGGAATTCAAGCTAAGCATGCGAGACTTTTGTAAAAAATAGAACTAAGCGCCTGACGCCACGGTCAGGATAGAGTTATGTCTCTTAAATATATTATTGTTAGAGAGTTGTAACATTTTGATTAGTTTTGGATGATTATATTCCAATGAATATATTCCAAACCAATCTTCAAATAGAACATATCATGCAAATCAGTGAGAAAGATGAACAGTGACTTAATGTATTACACATTTCCACATCAGAGACAAAAAAATGAGGTGTGGCCACCACACGACTTTCTTATACGTATGAGCGTTTCAAATTACAGAATTTTAAGAATTTTTTTTACAGATATTATTCAAAATCCTATTCTAAGTACTCCTATTCTCTTAATAAATTTCTATAGAATGCATACTTTGCAAGATATCAAAAAAGTGCTCCCCGCTAAGAGTAAAAGTGCTACTTCCGGTCCGAATTTTGAAATTTCATATATACAAAAAATATTGCAAATCTAGTTTTAAATATTTTTGTACTCTTGATAAATTTATATAGAATGCATAACTTACGACATATTTGCAAAAAATCGCTATTCGATAAGAGTAAAAGTGGTACTTCCGTTCTGAATTTTGAAATTTTTTTTATACAAAAGATATTGAAAATTATGTTCTAAATACTTTTATATCCGTAACGTACTAGCCAAAAAGGCATGACTTGCGAAATATTCGCAAAAAACTGATTTTAGATAAGAGTAAAAGACCTACTTCCGGTAGGAATTTCGGAAAACTTTTTAGATAAAATTATACTCAATTTTAATTTTAAGTATATATGAATTCTTTATAAATTTGTTAAAACTTAGTAGTTGACGAAATATTGGCAAAATTCGATTTTTTCGCTGAAGTAAACTGCTACTTCCGGTCTACCGATTTTACTGAAAAACTAATCAGATCTCAAGAGGGAGATTATACACGTAAATACAAAATTTGGAATTGATATCTACAGCGGCTTGACCGCTATCGTGGTCACACACACACACACAGACACACACACACACACACAGACACACAGACATTTTTTAAAAACCACTTTTTCGGTATCAGGGGACCTCAAAACGTGGACATCTGCAAAAATCTCGAGGTCGAAAATTTTCATCATCACAATACTTCCTTATACTACGTATAAGAAAGTAAAAAATGAAATGGAAACTGCAGAAAAGGAGAAAATGTAGGAAATAAACTTGTGTATAGAGAGAAAAAATAAGAACTCAATGAAAGTTTGCTTATTGAACTTCAGTAGGACTATGTAGTATTATTGTTAAGCAATCTAATATTAGAGTTATTTGCAACCCATACCTATATTCTTTGTACTAAATAGATTTTATTTGATTGTGGTCGTCAATAAAGCGCTTAAAACTCACAGTTGTAAGCAGTTAAAATCTCCCAACACGAAGCTACTACACGCAGTCGCGGCTGGTGTTTGTTTAGGTGAAGCAATTACATAGACAAGGCATTCGTTTTTCATTTTCGGTGATATACTCTCAGATGCCGAGCATATCACCGATAAGAAACGAATCAGTCTATATAATTGCTTCACCAAAACGTACTTACTAGCAGCCAGTGCAGTACAGTGTTAGGAATGGAAAAAAATGAATTTTGGAGACTGTTTATGCCAAGCCAAATTTAATAATAATTATTTTTCATAAGGTATATTAATTTAGTAAAATGCAAATTATATTGCATTATATAGGTAGGGGAGAACCATGTACCTTGGGACAGCATTAGTTATAGATTTCCACAATGTATTGAAATGCGTTAGAAATAGTAGTTAACCACTTTTAATACCAGATGGCACGTTACTGTGTATAGAAGCATAACGGTATTTACATGAAAGTTGTAGTTTTCGAATAAAAAAAGTAATCTTCGTAGGGTGATATCGGATTACACTATCTTGAAAGTAAGGTATGTATTTTCTATATTTATGTATTATTTGTTAATATGCAGTATATGTTGCTTATTTATCATATTGTAAAACATTCTAACCTTAAAGTATTCAACGTATTTTGTCTCCAAGCAAAGTGTGTTATTTACGTACCTTGGGACATAGATCAGTACCTACGTACCATAAGACATGTCCCAAGGTACGGTCTTATTTTTTGGTGTGCAATGTTTCTTTGTTTTTTCCTGACATTAACTTCACGAGAGAAATTTCTTTCCATGCAGATGCCTCGAAGTAAGAATAATGTTACAAGGTGGAAACCATCTGCAGAAGCAGTTGAAAATGCTGCAAATATGGTATTGTCAGAACGATTGACATTAAGAAAAGCAGCGGAGCAATTTGGTATTTCGAGGTCTACCTTAAGCAGGCATATTAGAAAGTATTAAAGTAGTGGTAACGAAGAATTTTCATACGAAGCTAGAAACGACACAAAAAAAAATTAGTGAAGCGAATGAAGAAGAAATACTAAACTATTTAAAAACAGCGGCAAATATGCATTACGGCCTTAGTTTCAAAGAAGTTTGCAAGTTGGCTTATTCTTATGCAACTGCTAATGGAATAAGATGTCCTCAATCCTGGATTGAAAACGGAATAGCTGGAAAACGCTGGGTAACTTTCTTTAAGAGGCCGCAAGCAACAAGTCTTCCAGGTCAACGGCATTTAATAAAACAAATGTAAATTTATTTTTTGACAAACTTGATGAAGTAATGGATAGATACAAATTATAGCCTAATCAAGTTTACAACCTTGATGAAACTGGACTATCTAGAGTTCATTTTTCAGTAAGAATAATAGGAAGGAACGAATCAAGTAGGTAGTATGACCTCCGGTGAGCGAGGATGCAATGTGACTATGATAGCTGCAGTTATTGCGATAGGGAACTCCATACTGCCCATGTTTGTGTTCCCTCGGGTACATTTCAAGAATCCAATGTTGAAAGGTGCTCCACCGGCAAGTATAGGTTGCGCCAGAATTAGTGGTTGGTCAAATACAAGCCTCTTTTTGGAATATCTTGAACATTTTATTGCACAATCTACACTAAGTGTAGAAAACAAAATATGTACTATTAATACTTGACAACCATGAAAGTCACGTATCGATAGAAGCTATAGATACAGCTAAAGAAAATGGCATAACATTGCTTACTTTTCTCCCTAACACCAGCCACAAGCTGCAACATTTAGATAGGTCAGTTTTTGACCCGTTAAGGAAATATTACAACACTGCGTGCCATGAATGGCTACTCAATAATCCTGGAGTGCCTATGACAATATATGATGTTGCTGAATGTGCAGGAAAAGTATATCCCTTAGCATTTACACCATATAATATTCAATCTGGATTCAGAGTTTCTGGAATTTTTCCTGTCAACAGATATATTTTCACAGATGATGAATTTCTAACATCATACGTTACAGATAGGCCACATGTTGATTCAAATAATATTCCTAAGGAATGTGCAACTCCGTCAATGGACTTACCAAGCTGTTCAAGTACTCACATTCTGAACTCAGAAGAAGAACCGGAAACCCTCGTAACACCCGAAAGTATGCGCCCTTATCCCAAATCAAAGCCCAGGAAAACCAATCAACGCGGCCAGAAGACCAGGGCGATGTCGCATATTAATAGACACGCCCGAAAACAATGAAATAATGATGAATTCTGCGAATAAAAATAAATGTAGTAGCACTAATCTTAAAAAGCAGAAGGTGAAGAAAGTAATAATGAGAAAAGATTCTACAAGTTCAGAGGAAAGTTTGCAACTAGAGTCATCAGATTCATTGGAAGATATGAGCATCGGTTCTGACATAAATGAGGAAATCACTGCTTCTGAATCTTTTAATGTAAATGATTTTATTTTGGTGCAGCTTAAAGGAAAAAAGTCTGTTCGTTATTACGTATCTCAAATTATTTCTGTCGGTAAGGATGTTCTAGAAATAAGGTACCTGAAAAGAGTTGCAGAATCTACTAACAAATTCACTTACGAAAACGATGAAGTCTATGAAATATCTATGAACGATGTCATCATGAATGTACCTCACCCCAAATTAGCTGGTAGTACTGCCCGTAAAAGTAATCAGTTTGAATTTGGCATTGATTTTTCTGCATATAATTGTTAGTTAAGGTTCACTGTTTCATGCTTTAGAGTAATATTTCTTATGTACAAAGGTATATGATTACTCATCCCAAGGTACGTGCCACTTACTGTACCTTGGGACATTAGACACGATAAATAAAATGTATTAATATCACATTGTTATACAAAATTTAAACCATCTGAATATTGTATTTTGTTCATTAAAGTTTCCTTATATATCCTCTATGGTTGTATTTTATTTGGTTGAATGTATATATTTTTAGCATTAGAAAAGTAAAAGTTGTCCCAAGGTACGTGGTTCTCCCCTATTATTGGAAGATAATTCTAAAGCATAATTAAATCTGTTTATTTTATAATTTATTCATAGTCATGCGTTCAAATAGATATTTAATAGTTCTACAGCCGGACTTCCCCACAATAATACAATTTATACCTCCATATCTGAACAGATATTGAAAGGAATATTTTATTACCATCAATATACAATTAGACCCTCTCACTTGTGATAAGGGAATATAGGAAAAACCAAACGTATTGTGATACAGAAATAATAGGTCATTTTATTGTTTCTCAAACTTTGTAGAGGTAGAATATTTTACACACAAGATAGTCGATAAACATTGGAAGGCTTATTGAGTTCACGAAGTATCGACATTACTCGGTAGCAACCAATAGTATCTGCAATCGCGACAGTGCTTTATATTTTTGTTACTAATAAGTTATCAAATCAATTCAAAATTATCTGTATAGTTTAAATAAAAGTATTTATTTAATAACAAGGAAGTGTTTATGTGAGTGCTCCTAACTGTAAGAAAAAACATGGTGTATATCCACAGTATACTGGTCCTTTAACAGCTATAACAAGAAACGAGCTACCACTAAATCATTGTGGAACCGTTAAAGACCATCAGGTCGCAACAGAGACTTTGGAATTTTTTTAATTGACAAACGAATCCATTGATTATTTTTGTACAAAAGGGGCATTTTTTAGATTTATGAAAATTAAATTGGATCATTCATAATAATATGTAATTTTATCTATTTTATTTAATAGTTTTTTCTCAAACATGTAAAACGATATCTTTTGAAACCATAGTAGAATTACCGAACAGATGCAGTAGCAACAGCGCATTTGCCTGTTTAAGCTATTACAAAAATGCAATGTTGCTACTGCATCTGTTCGGCAATTCTACTATAGATGGTTTTTAAAACCAATATTTAAATGTGCTTTACATCTAGAGAGGAAATACTACTTAAAATGTCAAAATGCTTCAAACATTTTAAAAATTATACCTAATAGCACTAATATCAAATTAGCACCTCGAGTGTAATTCTTATTATAAGAGAACAAGAACACTAAAATTTGTTAGAGGGGTATTCTGAAACATTGCATAAAATATGCGACTTTCCTTGTGTTAAAACAAAAAAGAGAGCAAAGAACACCACAATTCTCAATGTAAACACAACGATCAGCACACGTGCAGACAAATCTCCAAATCTGTCCTGACTGTGACTTCACAACTATATTGAAATCTGCTTTACCGACGCTAGCTAAAATTATTATTTTTTCCAATAGAATATAGATAAAAATCTTTAAGGAAACATTTATGTTGCTTATTATCGCAAGTTTGTATATTATACATAGCAAATTTTCATAAAATAGAAGTAAGTGTTAAGGTGGCCATCTCAATTACATTGCAACATGCTGCTAACATATCACACCAGAATCCGTTAATAAGCAACAAAATGATATTAAAAAAATACTGGCATAATCTGCAAACTTATCTCTAGGGGACTGGGTAGTTTTAATAACTGAAGTTTGTTCGATTAATGTGGAAAAAAATGTTAAAAAACTGGAAGTTTTTGTATAAAAAATCTGCTACTTTATTTCGCAATTACTTCGAATATATAAATAATTGCAAGATATTAGCTTAGCCTATGGAGAAATAAATTCTCTTTCTTTTGATGCTTGATACAAAGCAATTAAGCGTATTTTATAGCTGTCTTGTGCATTTAATTGTTTTTACCCAGCATTCCGATTAAACAAGCCATATTTTAATGAGAAAAGTAGAATCCATATATCATAATCAGGGTGATGGATGCAGTAATTCTTAAACAGAGGGCGCTGCCAACAATAATATTAGATTTTAAGAATATTCGGGGCGCTCTCTAGTTGAATGTAGCAAAACTTTAATGTCTGCTGCAAATATAGGGTCGACATACGTCTTATATAGCTTACTCGGTCATATAATTACGTTATATATGTCTTTCTGTCAGCCATTAAAAGAGTAACCCCTAAAAAAATCATATATTTACAAATAACATGAAATTGAAATGATATGATACTATTTGTTCAATTCAAACAAATTTTCATGGATATTTTTTATTATTTGCTCCTAAATATCAATGATTTCAAAATAGACACATATTCTATTAAATCGTGTATGAGACAAAAACTCTGTTTTTTGATCCAGACACAAAAAAAACTGTCTGGTCTGTCAGTCTCTGTATAATTTGGTTCAATCTAAGATATACGTTGCGTTAGTAGTACCATCTTTTATCCAATAAATTTGTTTTACAAATTATATCGCTGCTACTTGCAACCAGATGGCTAATAAAAATACACTCACGTATGCAACATATAATACACGCCTAACAGAGTTAAAATACGTTTTATCAGCAAATGGCTTTTTTAAACACTAGTCCACCCACCCGTTACTTAGAAGTTACTCTACTAAACTAGTCATTAAACACGGAATTTTGGAATACATTTATATATACCTTTCTTAACAACTTTATAACAAAGGAAACCGTATTTCCTAGGAATGGGTCACGGCCACGGATATCAAGATCACCCTGAATCGTCTAAACACCTTCGGAGATGAGTTGTTCGGCGACACCAACGTGTTACGCTCCTATTTCTACGCCGTCTCGGACGTGGCTGTGGGTGCGAGATGCAAATGCAACGGCCATGCCTCCGAATGCATCAATTCTTACGGAATGGATGGTACAGTCAGAAGGGTGTGCAAATGTGAACACAACACCGCCGGACCTGACTGCAATGAATGCTTGCCTTTCTACAATGACGCACCGTGGGGTAGAGCTTCAGAAAGAAACGTCCACGAATGCAAAGGTAAGTGCTGATACTCCACAATTACTTTGAATCGAAACTATAGCGCTGGAATATTTAGAGAAAATAATTTATGTTTTAACTGTATCTTTTGAAGCAAATTAATGATAATTATTATTATTAAAACGTTACTAACAGTCAGTTTCTGAAAGCGAAAATGACGCAAAATGCGTCAAATCCGCGATCATTTATTATCAGAAAACAACTGTTAAGGACATTTATTATTATTATTATTTTTCCTTTATTCCTTTTTTATAAAGTAATATTCTCTGTTCTATGTAAAACGTATATATGTTTAGTTTTAATCTCAATTTGCTTTATTTTACAAAGGTACAATTAATTAGAACATGTATATTTCTCTGTATACGTGTTTACAGTCATTTTATTACTTCATAATCGTAAAATAATGTATATTTAAAATTAAATCTGGAAAGACAAAGAGTTCCTAATATAATCTCTTTCTCAGAAACTTTTCTATTGTCCGTTCTAGAAAATCGGTAAATGCTTTGTCTAAATTACCATTTATTTTCTTGCTTTTATTAACATCATGCCGTTGTAGTACTTAAAAATTCATAAACATTAGCCGGATTTCAGAATTATAGATATTCTGTAATTGAAGAAACCTGCAAACGCACAGCAGGGCTCATATATTTATATTAGATAATTGTATTGCTATTTGCTCCTTCCGAGAACCTTTAATGAAACTTACAACCCATTAATGTTCGGTTTTTCCAGACAACAATAGAGGAGGTACGGTTTTGTAAACTTACCACCCCACTCTAAATACTGAATTTGTTTGTAAAGCCCGTTTTACATTATTACAATTTTAGCACTAAAATTAGATACAAAAATGATATCAAATCTTTATCCAAGTATTTATTAAAGATTCTTATAGGATATTTATTTACCACTTTATACTATACTAACGGTTTTGGCATGGAAACATGCGCACTTCCTTCATAGATGTATTTGCATCACTTCACATAACTATTTTTAATCCTGTCATATCTCTGCATGTTTCGTAATACAATCAAGCATTTACGTATAGTTAAAAATCAGTGATCAGTGATATGGGAAAAGTAAAACGGAGAGCAAGGGCAGCTTCGGGAGCATTATTACTTGCAACTGCAGTATATGCAGACATATTTATAATAAATAAAGAAAAGAAGAAGAGAAACAGAAAAATTTGGAGTGAGAAGTGGTTGCTTCGAAGGAATCAAGGAAAAGGCTTATTAACAATGGTTGAAAATGAATTAAAAAATGAGGATCCAAATTCTTTTCGTAATTTTTTGAGAATGCCCGATCATGTTTTTGATGAATTACTTGCAAAAATATATGAAAATATATCAAAACAGGATACACACCTAAGAGAATGTATATCTGCTAGAGCTAAGTAGGTATCGTATAAGGTTAAAATTGTTCACAATATCTTGTATAATGTTTTAGGCTTGCAATAACCTTACGATTTCTAGCTACCGGGGAGACTTATAGGTCGCTCATGTACTCATGTCGAATCCACGAAAGTACAATTAGCTTATTTATACCTACAGTTTGTAAAGCAATATTTGATGCATTAAAAGCTGATTATTTGAAAGTTTGTATTACAGCACATGTTTGGGTTAAAATATATCAAGTAGTAATTGTAGATACCAAGTACTGTGGCAGAATGGATCACCATAGCTGAAACTTATGAAACACTTTGGAATTTTCCATTATGTGTAGGAGCCATCGATGGCAAACATGTTAACTTCAGAGCACCACGAACTGAAGGTTCTTATTACTATAATTATAAAGGCCATCATAGCATTGTTTTACTGGCTGCCTGTACTGCTGATTACAAGTTTACCTATATTGATGTAGGAGTGAATGGTAGAATCAGTGATGGTGGCGTTTTTCGCAATTCAAAACTAAGAGAATTAATTGTTAATGATAAAATGCAGTTACCTCCTCATAGAATGTTGCCTGGACAATCATCACCTCTGCCATATGTTTTTGTAGCAGACGATGCATTCCCTCTAACAAACCGAATAATGAAACCATATTCAAGCCGGGGATTACATAGAACAAGAAGGATTTTTAATTACCGCCTTGCTAGAGCAAGGAGAACTATAGAAAATGCTTTTGGTATCCTGTCCAATCGTTTTAGAATTTTATTGACTACAATCAACTTATCTGCAGATAAAGTAGAAATAATAACGTTAGCTACTTGCGCACTGCATAATTTCTTATTAAACAAAGGTACAACATATTGCTGTGACTCTTACAAATTTATAGATATATATAAAATAAATTTATTTTACTTAATTTATGCGTAACTGAGAGTCAAGCACGCATCCTAGTGCTAGGCCTTATGCTAGACTATGATACGGTGAACTTTCTGCTGAAAGGTAGGTTAAGCAAAACATTCTACATGTAACTAGCTCAGTTTGAAAATAAATAGTTCTCTCAGGGGCAGAAAATATGACTTGATTCTCCTTCTCTTTAATCATATCCAGGTCAGGTAAAGAAATAAAATACAAAATAAATCTTAACATCTAATTTATTAAAATAAAATAATTTTAAATGAATTCAAAAGTTTTAATCTACAAATATTTACACATCTAAAATCAATATTCAGTCATAATTCAAATTTATACATCATAAACAATAAAATATTACAAGAAATAAAGAATAAATGAAATCATCATGTCGTGCCAGCTTATATCTAAAATGTGAACGTGATTATTATTATTAATATTTGTCATAGATACATGCAAACAATCAAAAATGAAATAAATTACCCGTGATGAATTGTACTGGAATGTAATAAAAAAAAAAAAAAAAAAAAATTGTGCGGTCTACTATTTGATAACAAAATATAGACATTAAGGAAGTGGCTTTGCCCTAATTAGTCCTGTCCGGCGCCTTTTCTCGCTCCCAACACAGTACCATCAGATAACAAATTCACACAGATGAGTATCCCAAAGTTCCACCCTACGAGCATGTCATTTTCAGCTCGTCGGACGCAACCCGAACATACATCACAATGCGCACACTCCTTAAGGAATATATAAATTTTTAAATTGAATAAATAAAATGAAATAAAATAATGTATCTACGTATTCAATAAATTAACTCAGCCCTGATTAGTTCTGCCTGGTGCCTTTTCTCGCTCCCAAACGCAGTACCACCAAGACCAATTCGTGTATTTCAAATTCACCAGGACTCCATGCTATGAATTAAATAATGACATAATTCATTTCACACATCCCTGATGTATTATTCAACACGTTAATATTGAACACCCAAATACAACAAAACATACTTAATTCTCATATCAAAAGAAATAATATATATACATTAAAAGAAAATAAACTTTACCTTTTTCACGAAATTCCAATACAAAAAACACCACTACAAATAAAGAATTTTGAGACGCCACTATACACACATTTATAACAAATATTGTTTAATCACCTTAACTCTTCATACATCGTATTAAACTCTTCCATAATTAATTCTCAATGAAAATTTTATTCACTTAATATATAACCTATATACACATAAAACAAAATTATTAATTTCAAATATCTTTAGTAGGATGAATATATTTAAAAGAAAAATAAATTATACGGAAAAGAAAATGATTATGCTATTCAAAGTTATTATTACAAATGCTAGAAGGTTTTGTCATAACGTACGGCATAGTACCCTACATGCAAAACAAAACTCTCTAGAAAGAAGAAAATAAAATGAAATTAAATAAATTCAAAAACCGAGTTCATAAAATAAAAGTATTTCATACATAAGTAGTTATTCAAATACATCTAGACATTTAATGTAATACGTGCTGCATGTTAAAATATAAAATTACTATAAGTGTAGAATCTTGTAAAAATTTTATAAGTATTGAAAATCTCAAAAATTTATTCTAAGTCCGGATTTTAAAATAATCCTATTAAAGAGGAGGGAGGAAGTGGTTCATCACCTACTTCTAGACCTGCTAATATTGCGGTTTTCACCAGCAATCCCGGAAATTTTATCTGTCCGCGCTTTTATTCGTAAATCTCTTTATAAAAACATACGGCAACTTTCGTTAAACACGAATCCACCTCCAAAATTGTAAATCGACGGTGCTGCTATTATCGGTCGCATGGGGAAACAGCGCATATATGATCCTTGAAAAAGGTAAACAAACATGTGACTATAAATCCGTCTATACTTTTATGATTCAGCCATGCACCTGATAAACAATACTTTTTGTGCCGGTCCACCCGGTCGATCCCTGCCAAAGCCAGACGTGTTTGTGCGAGAAACACCTGCTCGATCCTTTACCCGTAACATTTAATACGTCTTAAAATTATAACCTTATAAAAATTTACTAAGATCCTTTTATTGTTTTACTTAAATAAAATGAAGTTTTCATAAATTATCAATATAGTGAATATTTATACATATCATGGTAAATATGAATAAAGTAAAAATTAATTTAAATAAAACTTGGAGTGATCTTGATTATACTTATTTATTTACATATTATTATTTATTCAAGATCACTGCATAAATATCCCTATGGGAATATCTGCGATTTATAAGCGAGAATCGCTAATGCCAATGGTATAAATTCAAGATTTCCCATAAATACCAGTTAATATACTTATACATTATTTACAATATTATTGATATGAAGCATAGAGACATGAAATTTCCCTATAATATGCTCATTCTATATTTATATACAAATCAGGAGTAAATATGCAAAACTCTTGGAGTTTATTTTAAACTTTACTCCTTTCATGACGAGAAAGTTTAAACAAATGACATTTAAAACACCTAAATTAATTAAACTACTTATAACTATATATACAAAAGTGTACTTAAATTCTTTAAATTTTACACCTTTCATAGGTATTACAAATATTGTAATTGCATCATCGAGTTCCCTTAAAATGAAGTGGCAATTGTAGTCCACTATTTTGGGAAAACTTCTTAACATTTTTAAGTATCTGGGCTGTGGGTACTTTTCAACTGCATCCAAAGCCTCTATTCTCGCATGGGTCCATATAAATTTCACACCCTCTTGTAAAATCATTTTATCATTCACATGATGTGACACATTTTCATCATGTGGGTTTAATATATGCTGTACGGGCTTTACATACCCATAATGTAAAATATTTTGTTCCTTATGAACAATTTTATTTAAATTCACTAATAAATTTACCACTATTGGATATAATTTCACGAAACATTTATATAGCTGTACCAACCAAAGAGAATTAACGTTTACAAACCACTTTGCATTAGTACTTATTAACAATAATGTTTCTATTAATTTGGGGAGTTGTAACTGTTGTTTTATTGATTGAAATAAACATAAACTTAATTTATTATTCTTAATGTTTTCTAAATAATCTAAATATTCCTTAATTACTACTGTGATGGGGTTCATTAAATTATATACTAAATTTTCAATAATTTCATCTTTTAACAAACTTTTAATTTTAAACCTGATACTTAATTTCTGCTTATGGAAAAATGGATGAGTCGTTTCTGTTTTAAAACAATTATCATAGTCTACTGCTAAATCTACATTACCATTAAATAATTTAACATCTTTTGTCAAAGGATCACTCACATTATCATTATTAAATTGTTTGTTGCAAATCAAATTTTTGTCACCCATAATTATTTCCCGGTGTGAACATTTATTTATTATGTCACCCATATATTTCGTGGCGTCTTTCTTTTGAAGACCCTCCACATGGTGTGTACATTTATTATTTATGTCACCCGTGGCAAACATGGACTCTTCCCTTTGAAGATCATCCACATGGTGTGAACCTTTATCCTTGTCAATCAAACTATCATTATTTATTTTTAAAGTGAGGTCCCTGTCAAAATTATTAATCATTGAATTATTAACTAAAATTCTATCATCATGGGCACCTTTGTCCCAAGACATGTTTACTTTATTATTGTGGAAGGTTCTATTTTCCCTTTCCAATTTCGATGTATATAGACTTAAAAAATCCATCCCAAGTACGCAGCAATATTTTAATCTTGGTGTAACAATAAATTGTGTTACAAGTTCTACATCACCCATCTCTATATTTATACAAAATACATTATCTCGCTTGTAAAAACCTAATTTTTCAAACCTTTTATCAAATAATCCCCCATCTAAAAGTGACAATTCTAATTCACTATCTATTATAGCTACACCATATACATCCCCTACTTTAACATCTACCAGTGGAAATTTAGTGGTTATATTACTTAAATCTACGACGTTTCTCTTGCCTCGTTGTTTCTTCTTTCTCCCTTTGGTTGGACCTACCAAAAATCCAGGTCCTTCTTTATTGCTCCTCTTGACGCATCTTTCATCACAGCTTCTGTTTTATTTTCTTTATTTTCTATAATTATGTTATTAAATCCTCGGGTATCTTCTGTTTCATTTTTTCCATATTTCCTTGCTACATGACCCTCCTGTCTCCAATTATTATTATTATTACTACTACTACTATTATTACCCATGTTCTTGTTGTTACCATTCTCCACCCTTCCTCCCTGGTAACTATTATTCTGATACCGATTACCATTGTACCTTTGTTGGTGATTGTGGTTATTACCATTATATCTTTGCTGAGGATTATAATAGTTACCATTGTTACCTGTTTTATACCCATTTTTATTCTGAGGTACACTCCTATCTTCCACGTCGTCCAGACGCTTTACCAATTCCAAGAGTTGCTCAACGGTGTCTATACCCTGTAAAGCAACTGCTTGTACTACCTCATGCTCAAAATGATTAGCTAATTGGGTAACAATGTCACACTCCTGGATCACGGGTTGTATATGTTTCAAGAAAGAATATTTCCGAATAACGTAGTTCTCCCTAGACGTGATAGAACGATATTTGCCAAAGGTAAGGTCATGTCTGATGCGTCTTTGCTGAGTTTGTCCCCAGTACTGTCTAATAAACATGTTCTCTAATTCTTCGTACGTCTGTACCTCATCAATTACCATATCGTACCATAATAACGCATAATCTCTAAGACACCCTCTCATGAAATGTAATTTTGACATATCATCATTAATACCACGAATATATGTCTTTATAGTTTTAAGAAATGCCATTGGGTTGTCTTTATTATACCCAGAAAATTTTGGTATATTTTCCGTACCAATTGATATCTGTTGCGGTACAACACAAGGTGTAATTGTACCTTGTTCAACTCTCGTTTTCAAATTCTTAATTGTATCTTGACAATTTAATGTCATATCCTGTAGCTTTAAAAGAGAGTCTGTGCATGCACCATATTTAACTCTACAGTCCTCAAACTTGTTTGTTAAATTTTGAACATCTTTCTGAACTGACATGGCACTACTGTCCACCTTCAGTTCCAAGAATTGTATTTTTTCATCTTGTCCTCCAATCCTTTCTTCTACATGTTTAAAATTTTCTTTTGTTACCCTGGCCCTCTGATTCATTTCGTCTATCAAGAATTCACTGCTATTCTTACACTTCTTTTCATTTGCTTCAATTTTTTCATTGATCTGTGTAACACTTTGTTTCATATCTTAATTTATTTTATTGTTCATTGCAGACATTTCCATTCTACAAGCTTTAATTCTTTCATCAATTTTCTCATTCATCGACTTTACTACGGCTTGTATCTCCATTTTATTTCTATACATCTCTTCTTTATTTTCTTTAAACTTCTCATTCATTTCAATTTTCATTTCTATTTTATTCTCATCTAACTTTTTATTCATTTCAGTTTTATTTTCATCTAACTTCTTATTTATATCTTCTTTCATTTCTATCTTGTCACATTCCAACTTACAGAAAAGTTTTTCAAATAAAATATCAAATCTATCTCTGCCTGGCATTTCTTTCGTTTCAATTTTTACATCTTCAGTTATATTTTCATCCTCATCAAGAGGTAGAGTCTTTTCTGAATCTGTCACAGAGGAAATACCTTGTGGTTCCCTGTATGTTTCAAATAAATATTTGGTATCCATACCACTTTCAGGATTTTCACCCTCACCTTTATACTCAGACATATTTACTTTATCTGTCCTGGCACTTAAAGAGACTTATTTGTGGAGAAAAATAAATCAAAACTTGACAAAATTTTATTTGTGAATTATATTTATTAATTATTCAGATGCACTTAAAGGTGAAAGTACCTCCCTTTAATTACACAGCTTCTGAATATTAAATAATCAATTAATTTTTATTTAAACAGTTTAAAATGTAGAAGTTTTGCCCCACTACGTTGGGTGCCATATATATGTTATAGAAAGTGTTAATAAATGATATATATAAATGTAAATGTATCATGGCCCCACGTTGGCTAGCGTCCATATATATGCTGTGACTCTTACAAATTTATAGATATATATAAAATAAATTTATTTTACTTAATTTATGCGTAACTGAGAGTCAAGCACGCATCCTAGTGCTAGGCCTTATGCTAGACTATGATACGGTGAACTTTCTGCTGAAAGGTAGGTTAAGCAAAACATTCTACATGTAACTAGCTCAGTTTGAAAATAAATAGTTCTCTCAGGGGCAGAAAATATGACTTGATTCTCCTTCTCTTTAATCATATCCAGGTCAGGTAAAGAAATAAAATACAAAATAAATCTTAACATCTAATTTATTAAAATAAAATAATTTTAAATGAATTCAAAAGTTTTAATCTACAAATATTTACACATCTAAAATCAATATTCAGTCATAATTCAAATTTATACATCATAAACAATAAAATATTACAAGAAATAAAGAATAAATGAAATCATCATGTCGTGCCAGCTTATATCTAAAATGTGAACGTGATTATTATTATTAATATTTGTCATAGATACATGCAAACAATCAAAAATGAAATAAATTACCCGTGATGAATTGTACTGGAATGTAATAAAAAAAAAAAAAAATAAAAATTGTGCGGTCTACTATTTGATAACAAAATATAGACATTAAGGAAGTGGCTTTGCCCTAATTAGTCCTGTCCGGCGCCTTTTCTCGCTCCCAACACAGTACCATCAGATAACAAATTCACACAGATGAGTATCCCAAAGTTCCACCCTACGAGCATGTCATTTTCAGCTCGTCGGACGCAACCCGAACATACATCACAATGCGCACACTCCTTAAGGAATATATAAATTTTTAAATTGAATAAATAAAATGAAATAAAATAATGTATCTACGTATTCAATAAATTAACTCAGCCCTGATTAGTTCTGCCTGGTGCCTTTTCTCGCTCCCAAACGCAGTACCACCAAGACCAATTCGTGTATTTCAAATTCACCAGGACTCCATGCTATGAATTAAATAATGACATAATTCATTTCACACATCCCTGATGTATTATTCAACACGTTAATATTGAACACCCAAATACAACAAAACATACTTAATTCTCATATCAAAAGAAATAATATATATACATTAAAAGAAAATAAACTTTACCTTTTTCACGAAATTCCAATACAAAAAACACCACTACAAATAAAGAATTTTGAGACGCCACTATACACACATTTATAACAAATATTGTTTAATCACCTTAACTCTTCATACATCGTATTAAACTCTTCCATAATTAATTCTCAATGAAAATTTTATTCACTTAATATATAACCTATATACACATAAAACAAAATTATTAATTTCAAATATCTTTAGTAGGATGAATATATTTAAAAGAAAAATAAATTATACGGAAAAGAAAATGATTATGCTATTCAAAGTTATTATTACAAATGCTAGAAGGTTTTGTCATAACGTACGGCATAGTACCCTACATGCAAAACAAAACTCTCTAGAAAGAAGAAAATAAAATGAAATTAAATAAATTCAAAAACCGAGTTCATAAAATAAAAGTATTTCATACATAAGTAGTTATTCAAATACATCTAGACATTTAATGTAATACGTGCTGCATGTTAAAATATAAAATTACTATAAGTGTAGAATCTTGTAAAAATTTTATAAGTATTGAAAATCTCAAAAATTTATTCTAAGTCCGGATTTTAAAATAATCCTATTAAAGAGGAGGGAGGAAGTGGTTCATCACCTACTTCTAGACCTGCTAATATTGCGGTTTTCACCAGCAATCCCGGAAATTTTATCTGTCCGCGCTTTTATTCGTAAATCTCTTTATAAAAACATACGGCAACTTTCGTTAAACACGAATCCACCTCCAAAATTGTAAATCGACGGTGCTGCTATTATCGGTCGCATGGGGAAACAGCGCATATATGATCCTTGAAAAAGGTAAACAAACATGTGACTATAAATCCGTCTATACTTTTATGATTCAGCCATGCACCTGATAAACAATACTTTTTGTGCCGGTCCACCCGGTCGATCCCTGCCAAAGCCAGACGTGTTTGTGCGAGAAACACCTGCTCGATCCTTTACCCGTAACATTTAATACGTCTTAAAATTATAACCTTATAAAAATTTACTAAGATCCTTTTATTGTTTTACTTAAATAAAATGAAGTTTTCATAAATTATCAATATAGTGAATATTTATACATATCATGGTAAATATGAATAAAGTAAAAATTAATTTAAATAAAACTTGGAGTGATCTTGATTATACTTATTTATTTACATATTATTATTTATTCAAGATCACTGCAATATGTCACTGATGAACTAGAGTTATTGCAGTCTAGGAACAATGATAGTCTCAACAGTGTAAATAACAGTCAAGGTCCTAACAGATCATCAACTGAATCACAAAATATTCGAGACGCATTTTGTAATTATTTCGATACAAATGGGGCAGTCGGATGGCAAGAAAAGTGTTTATATAATTTTTAATCTTTGTATTAACAATAAAAAAAACATTATATTAAAAAGTACATTTATTTATTCTAACTCTTCATATTGAGCATTATATATTAAATTCATAATTTCACGTTTTAAAATTAATTGTTTTTTCTTACTTTTTAAAGAATCAATTGCTTGAACAACATAATCACCAAATGTTTCATTTTCAGTGCTTTTAGCATTTGTTAAAGTTGCTGTTGCTTTAGCAATATCTCTTAAACACGACACTGCTTCAGCACTTGCATCCGTTTTTTGTTTTTTTCGAAATGGAATATTTGTACTAACATTTAATTCGGTTGAGGTACTTGAGGAAGGAGACAGCATCCCATCCGGCATTACATCATATTCTCCCTCTTCTACTTCCGGAATTTCAACACCTATTGGTTCTTCATTTTGTATATTTGTTTTGGATTTTCTACAAGTTATTTGATCACTTAAAAATTCCAATAACTTATAGTATTTCAAGGATGGCTCATATTTCTAAAAAACTAACAATACTATCCACTTTATTTATTTAATAACAACTATTTTACCTCTTCTGTTCCAGAGCCACTCTTCTTGTTGCTTTCCAAAACCTTTTTCCTTTCTGTAGCATAAGTATTTCTAATACCAACCCATTTCTTTGTCAAAGCTTCTTCAGTTGTATTTGGTTTTACTTTGTTTACAACTTCAAGAATTTTTTGGACAGCTTCACTCCTTTTACCACGGTTGTGGTAGTACGGATTCTTCACTTCCCATAAACAGTTATGCTTTTCATATTCCGTTATCAGCACTTCAATTTGTTCGTAAGACCACGGCGAATTCTAAATTTTTATTTTAATAAGCTCAATAAATGTTAAGAAAGTACCACATATTAATTGCCCGTCTATTTATATAGCAAACAATAATTATATTAAGTTTGATACTAACTTACCATTCCAAATACTGCAAAAAACAACTACAGCAAGATAAGTTAAATTATTTCTGTCAGCTCAGCTGATATGTGTAGCTATATGCATGCGTGCATTACAAATTGGCATGAAAAATAGGACAAGTTCTATTTTCATACTAATTTTCATAACAATTTTGCATTACACTATCATAATTATTCAATACTAAACTTATTATCAAATTTAGTACGAAAATTATAATAATGTAAAACGGGCTTAACAGAAAATTGAAATCAGTTTATCAACGACACTCAACTAGTTAGCAGTTAGCTATAATGTACGGTTCAACTTGCCCAGTGCAAGAAGCCTACATTTATTCGCATTGTTATTTTATTTAATTGTAAATAAAGTTGTATATAACAGTGTGGTGTTATTTTATTTCAGAATAACCTCGTATAATGTAAATTCAGTGAGGAGTTATTCCTTACTACTTCTAAAACAAGAAGATTCAAGTAAAAGAAAAACGATTCAAGTCTTTCAAAATAGGAAGACTTCACAACAACAAAAAAACTGAAACTTATAAAGACTTTACAAATACTTGTTTGATTTTTAATACATAGTTTGGATTTTAAAATTATTTAGAAAAACACTTTTTGATGTACTTTTGTAAATTCTTAAAATTAGTAAACAAGTTTGGACATGCCGCCATTTACATCTAACAGTTGGACAAGTCTCTTTTCCTTTTATAACTAAAAACAAATGAATAATACCGACAATTTAATTCATCTGTCAAAAACATTACATTTTAATACTTACACGTTATGTTAGTTTGACATCGGATAAACTAATAGTAGGTATGTTTGCAAGTGGATAAATTACATGTTGACTTTGTCATGGTAACGAGAATTCAGTTCTGATAGTATCTCTCAAATAAACATCATACATAAGCTTATGTATTTTTTTCTGTGTTTTGTATGTACCCATGTATTCAAAGAAATGTATTTTTGCGTTATTTAAATAAAAATACTTTTGTTTATTAATATGTATTAATTAAACTTTGTGACTTAAAGGTAATTCGACGCGAACAAATAACAAAACGTAAAACCCTCAACCATCGGTATCGCGGTTTTATCATGTTATTTGTTCTGGTCAGTTACCAGGCAACAAAGTTTTCGTACAAAATGAAAGTTTGTCCAAATAAACACAAAGTCTTATGGTATCACCCCCGACAATCCATTTATCAATAATAATTAAATTTTTCACATTTCACTTATTACAAAAAGTTCATATTAATCACAAAATAAGGAACCAAAAATAATTAAATTTAAATGGTTACTTCTTCGTCTAAATTTTCTTCGCCAAGAAACCTCAGGATGATTGAGGACAGCATTATTATTAAAAAGATCAACAAAATATTAGATTTGGGGATCTTCTTTGCTTATACTAGTGACTTCATCTGGTTTCAAAGCACCTCCAATTTAAGCACTTTAAGCTTGATCAACTAGATCTTCTTCCCTTTTTTTTTCGGTAACTGCTTTAGCGTCACCCAAATGGCTCATGTAAAAACAATCTCCACCCACTAAAATGTTTCCTACATCTGACAGTAAATATAAATCTGTTAGTGGGGTTAAACCTAAGTGATAATTTGTTGTAATTTTCAAAAACTTCTCTACTTTAAACTCCCAGTCGAAAAATTTTGAGTCTTCATCTACTTTCAATAATTTTGCCCTCGATTTTATTAAGTCTATGTATGAATCAGGTTTTAGCATTTCAGCCGTTTTTTTCATCTCTTTTTCATTATTACCAGATACTCTGTCTGGAAGAATATATCATCTTATTATTGGAAAAAATGCTTCCAACTCCTTAATATGCTACGGTGCGCACAACGATGTAACCAGTAATATAGCATTTCTATAAGCGTTGAATTTTTATTTTAACCACAGCCGTCGCAAAATAATCAAATTTTTGATGTTTCTGAATTGAATAATCAAATAATTAATGTGTAACAAATTGCTGATGGGATTTCATTTGAACATTTTGGCCTTTGTGCTTTACACCAAACAAAACATCGAAAATTTTCCTCGTTTTCGGATTCCCAGATACTACTTCAAAATTGCACAAGTTAACTTGCATTGAACAGAGTAGGCTTATTGATCCGGTACTTTTGAAACAGAAATTTTTTTCACAGTCAAAAAAACGTGAAAAAATCAAGTCCTGTCCGCATTTAGAAGTTCATAAAACCTCCTTTAGCTATTATTTGGCAGCAAAATATGTGCAGCGTTGCAATAGTTCTTTGAATTCCAGACATTTTGAGCACACGTCAGTCTGCGGAGTATCAAATCCAACATTGGAGGCGTATAAAATAGTTTTGGAAATAGCATTTCCCTACTTTCAAGTGTCTTTCTGTTTGTTCATTGTTCAATTTCCATGATTTTTTGATATTTAAATGGCAGGCTAGGTTCTCCACGCGAGATTCTCTAAGCATGGTAACAGTTTTTTTTTTGTTTATAAAATCCGAGGAAAAACTTTTTTTTCTGTTATTAGTTTTTTGATGTATGCAGGGTGTCCCAGAAATAAAAAGACGGAGTAGCAGGTATGTAAAGTCCGAACAGAATCAGGCCCAAATATACCGCAATAACGAAGAAATTAAAAATTAAATATTCTATGTTGTTTTTTAGATAAAAAAAATTACATTACGGACCTGGCACAGAATGTATGTTTATAAATAAACGTAAGAATGCTCATTTGTAAATAGAAACGAACACGCATTCATAGAAAAATACGCTTTTATTTGTATAAGACGGGAAAAAACCTTAAATCGTACTCATTCATATAAAACATATTTTTTGCCAGATGGGCGACCCACTTTATTGCAGACAATAAAATATTGTTTTTATTTTTAAAATAGGAAGGTTGTTGCTCTTTAATATGTTTGTAGTCGGAAACAGCTGATTATTATTATTTTAGAATATTCAATAAAACGTAGTTTTTCTAGATTACAGTAAATATCAAGAATGTAATTATCTTTTTCTAGCAGGTGTAAAATTAAAGTAATTAATGGTTTGATATTTATTATGAAGTATCTATTCCTCCTTTTTTTTTAACACAAGTAATATATATGGTGGTCCTGAAAAGAACCGATTGTGAAGGTGAAGCAGGTGGATTTTAGTCCAGAGTCGGCGTAAGGCCAATTAAATTCTTTATTATTTTTTTTCTGCCGTCTGCACACGAATAAAGACTTGATATTTTGAGGATACGTTTTTACACAATCTTGCTTCTGATTTCTGCTACTACGTCTCTTTATTTCTATAATTAGTAACACAAAATTGCACCATAAAACTAGGAATGAAAATAAGGGAATTTAGGGTACATTACAAATTTAAATTTATTTAGGGTTACAAATTTGGGGTAGTATAAGGGATCATATGTATTTCCTCAAAATTATTGCTACTAAAATAATTATTAAACCAGGAAATGTCACGCGTATGTGTTCATTGTTTTCATTTCACACATTTTGTCGTGCATTTTACATAATAATATTTCAACCCTATATTATACTTTTTTTTTCAATTTTTTAAAATATCTTACTATTGAGCTCTAAAATAATATTATTCTTATTGAAGAAGACCAAAAAAAAAAAAAATGACTTGAAATTGAAATTTTCCGTAAAAATCAGTAAAGGTAACATATACCTTAAATCAACTTATTTTTACCTTCGGAAAGTATTGAAATAAATACCTTTTATTCAATATAAAATACTAAAACATTTGGTACTGTTGGTTGGATGATTTAAAAAATTTGTGTGTGAGATGGCATGTCTTTTGGCTGCATGAATCATAGTAGCGAATAAAAATAATCGTTCGACGGGTGCTGAAGATGGTAGTGCAGTACTGTATTTAAAAAAACACTTGCTTAATGAGAGGGTAACTTTATACCATGGGCGAGTTTTGTCTTATATCATCCAGATACTGTAAAATTTCAAGATGCATCTTATTTTTATTTTCAGTGTCAGCTGATTGTGTGATTCCTTCATTTCCTTCATTAAAATCAAATAAGCTGCTATTGTTAACTTCCTTCTTATAATTATCGGTACCAATATCTGTAACATTCATTAACTCGGACTGTTCGATAGAAAATAATTCACACTCCGAAATAACCAGTTGTTTAATATCATGTTTAGATAACACAAACGTTGACTCGACTAACGGGAACCAACGAAGTTTAAACTCAGGATATGTAATTGCTCCTAAAAGTGCATAGTTATCCTCTAAAGTTAAAAGATGTTTAAATCTATTATCTAAACCTTTAATGGCACTTTGAAGTATTATATCTCCGCCACTTTTAAACTTCTTTTTACTTCATTTATTTAGCTTATTTTTAAGTGACACTAGACTAGGAAAAAGAACGCCATAAAAAGCTTTGTTTTCACCTTGCAAAATATTTAGGGTCTCTGCTAAAAGTGCATTTACTTCACAATATTCTTGCAGCGTAAGGAACTCGTATTCAGAAAAGCACGGTATTTCCAATTTTAAAAAGAGGATGGAAAGTTTTTCTTTCACGTCCACTATTTGTTTGATACTGTCATACATTGAGTTCCACCTAGTGATTCCAGGGGAGCTAATGGTTTGTCCTAAATATGAGTTAGTTGGAAAAGTAATTTGTAATTGAATTTTTAAAAAAATAAAAGTATTTAAATACAAATTACAAATACTTCACGATTTTTCAAGCAAATTACTTTAAAAGGCAAAGGAATTAATTACTAATTACACTTACTGATTTCTAAAGTAACTTTTAATTGCTAATTCCTTTTTGTAAAGTAATTGCCCAGCTCTGGTACGGCTTCAAATGTCTACACACAACCTGGCAAGCCCTTGGGTGAATATCAACAGTTATTATTACGAGTGTCTTTATAATTATCGTCATTAATAGATTACTGTGTACACGATGTTTCGAATTAAATGCGAATCTGAAAACATTTTTAGCAGCAGCCCGCATATCACCGGTGTATTGTGTGTGGTATAGATAAGTATACAGAGTTATTTAAATACAAATATTTCAGTCATATATATAATACCAGTACTTCGTGGACTGTTACACCCGCATCAACGTCGCACTAAGGTATTAGACTAAGATAAGGTACGGTATCAGGAGATCACGGTAGTGAAGTGGATGAATTTGAAAAACGCAGGGCCGAGCTAACTCAAATCGCAGATGGCGTGATGGTTCAGGTAATATGAACAAAGAATAGAGCGTCGGTCGGCGACGCACCAGGGCACCAGGACACTATGCTACCTTAAACGGTAACCTACCTGCGTTTCCTATGACCAGCCACTGGCTGTGTCCTTCCAGCGGGTTTCCTACGGATCACCCTGTATAGTTCGGCTGCGCCAAACCTTATTCAAGTGCTTGTCACAAAAAAATTAAACAAAATATGTTGAGGTAAAATAAAAGAGAGATTACGATGTGTAGTATGATATATATTAAATTGTTTGTTTTTTTTTAAAATGTTGAAGAAATTAAACAAGACAGATTGAAATTTTTGAAAATGTTAAACAAGTCAGATTGAAATTTAGTAAGTCTTAAACACTATTGACATAATCTCTGCGCATCGGCAGGGAATGGTCGGCAGCAGAAACGTTTCGTCGCCTCACAGGCTTTTCTACAATTGAGATCATATAAAGTGCCACCAACGGCGATGTTCTACGATATGTGTTTTATGTTACACAATTAAAAAAGAAAGTTGATTTAAGATTAGCACTTAAGACTTTAGAAAAAGAGAAGGGAAATCATTAAATTTACAATAACATGGTTATGATTACAAAATCAAAATTAAGAATTAATTAAAGTAACTTGTTTACAAATGTTAAGTAATTAAGTTGCGGTATGCGTAAAAAAATTTAGTATTTATAACAAGAGAATCTACTGAGCTTACGGTATAGAATTTACATTTGCATAAATAATTTTAATTAGCTCAGAAATTTACAAAAAAAAAACATACATGAAAAGTTAATGTTTTAACGGCAATGAATTATTTAGAATTTTTTTTTTTAAAAAAAAACATCAACGAGAGCCCTAATCAACTCTTACTTAGGGTCACTCTGTGTACGGCAAAAACAATTTACAATTTAAACAGAAATTTAATTAGGAATAAATGTGACCTCGCATATGATTAAGTGGTGCAATAGGTAACTTTTAACCACCCAAATAGTCTTAGAATAAAAAAAGTAAGGTAAAATGTCCAGCTCACTGGCACAAAATATCGACAAATTAGTCGAGTTACACGTCGTAAATTATGCACGTAGTTGTACTTATCTGGCCACGGTGCGGGGGAAGACTCCCTAGCTGGACGGAGAAATTCCACCAGAAGCCACTGAGAAGGATGGGAAGGTACAACTAATAGAGCGACGATGGTAGTCACTATGTTCCTTAACGGAAATGTACGGCCGCCATATCAGCGTATTCCTACTGAAGGCTTAGCCCCGTACCCAAAAAAAATCCTATTAAATTAGAAAAGAAAAAAAAAACAGAGATAAAACCCCGAAGATTAACACAAGATTTACTCAACTTACCCCAGATTACTGGAGATCCGCGAAACCGACTTCACAAGTCACACAAAAGCACAAAATTAAATCCAGGAGCCCAACAGCATGGAACTTCGCAAATTCGAAAAGCGATAAATACGGTAAAACTTACGATAATTCACCTATACTAAGATATCGACATTCACTACTTATTTCATCAGAGCCGCTTAAGCGTAATATCTACCAGACATAGTAATAAAATTACTAAAAGAAAATAAGCAGTTTTGTACTATTGTTCTTTATGCAAGAACGACTTGGAAAGTGAAGCCTGAGAACGTGTTTCCCCTTGAATAATGCGCAACAGCTAACACGCAGGCTCAAGTATAACGTAACACGGAAATGGCTCAGAATAGAAAGCGGGAGAAATTCAAATAAAATTAACGAACACAAAACTTAATTACAAAAGAGAGCGTCAGTAACGTGACCTATATAATTAAACACAGACATTCTCGGAACTTAAGATGATGATAAAATTTATTGAAATACACCTACAATGTACGCAAGATTATAAAGTAGATAATACGAGAGGAAAAGTTCACGCCTAAAAGTTGGTCACCTGTTTGACATCACACCAAGATTATGCCAACGACGACAAATGGCGGCAATCAAAACATTCCTATGTTATAGACAAAATTTATTACGGAAATAAAACTGGATCCTGCAGGTAATTATACAGAAATTACAAGCTTTTAAAACGCTTCGAGAAGGCGGTTAGAACCGACCTAAACTATGTATTTCAAGGTAAACAACGAAGACCTAACCTCGGAAACCCCTGCTGAAAGATATCAACAGGTGTTTACAATACAGCCCCAGGAATATCGAGGACTGGAGTAAACAAATCACATTACAAGAACGATTAATAGTATGCCCGTTATTCTACAGGATTTCTTTATTTAATATCTATAACGCTTTTAGGGAGATACTTACAACAGAAATAGCATCAGTCGGACGAGACATGTGTGTGTCCTTAGGGAAAACGTATGAATACAAAGCGATAGTAAATAAAACAAAACATGACTGTTGTCTCGAGGAATTTAAAGCAACATCAACAACAAACAATCCCATAAATGCCACACATCAAATACATTTCGTAGAGAACGGAAGATATAATTAAGCAAGCGTAAACAAAGCTTAAACAAGGCATATAGAAGTAACTCCTAATGCGAGTAACTGAGACTGCAGGTAGGTTAGAATAAGCTAAAAATAAGATAGGTAGTTTACATGTCAAAAGATACAGAATTCCTACTCGTAAAGAGTCTATTTAACCGATACTGCACTAAACACATCTGTCAGAGCCATATTACATAACTCAAAGTTCGGAGAGCAAACAATTATGTATAGGGCACGCTCAGATAAACAACTAAAGGTCATTTCCATTCAGAGTACCGAAAGATGTACAAGGTTCACTCGAATAGTCACGCTCTCTAGTCAATTCCTTAAGAATTTCAATAATAACACATAACCTTACGAGACCCACATACAAAAGTGAAATTAGGGCATAACAGGACGTTCCACTTTAAAAGATAAACCTGCTTATATGAATCATTCCTTAAATATATGTATTCACATTTATTTTGAATTAAATATATTTCCCTCTTTGTTTTGATATTTACAAATGCAATCATTAAAAATTACATATTTGTATTTAAATAACTCTGTATACTTATCGATACCACACACAATACACCGGTGATATGTGGGCTGCTGCTAAAAATGTTTTCACATTCGCATTTAATTTGAAACATAGTGTACACCGACGTATCAGTATCAGTTTATGCAAGTTTTAACACAAGCCCAAAGCTTGCGCAAACAAAGCAACCGATTTTTCTAAAGCATTTAATCATATTGACCATTTTATATTTCAGTCCAAAGTCAGTTTGTTTGAATTCAGCGTTTCTCTGGTTTCGCGTATTCGCATTGCATATTATTATTGATCATTTCTGGATTTCCATTTTGTTTCCTGTGACACACCCTGTATATTTCTTATGACATACTTAAACCAGGTACGCAGTGATTCATCTAAATTGGCAATCACGGATCGAGAGCACAAGAAGACATTCCGCGGCCCCCTGGAAACACCGATATCTGCTTAATTTATCGGACAACTCGTTCTTAATTAGCGAAAACGGCACTGACTAATTAGAGCCGTGCGTCGGTTCTCTTCAAACGTACTGCTCCCGACGAGACACCGATAAAAAAAGGGACAAACGAACGGTAAGACAAAAACGAATGGTAGATCGTATACACACGCTCTCTCTATACGTTCCTTGTTCGTATCGTTCGCGAAGTACCATTTTTACTCATCATTATCTCCCGTGAATATACCCTTGTTCGTTTCATGTCGCATGATAAAAGCACGACGCGAAATGCAAACCATTGTCCGCTGAACACCGAGCGTTATTAGTGACGTTAATTAGGAAGGTATTGTTTCGCAGAAGTGAAGTCGTGACTTATTTTTCATTTAAATTGTTCCTATTTTTCTGGTATGAATACGTTTTTATTTTGAAATATTGTACAGGGTGACATAATTAAACGACCAAAATGCCTCAATTAATTTCACATAAAATATAAACTTTAGTAATATTTATCCACTTTTGATTCTGCCATGAAATAACGGATTTTATTTATTATGAAATTAAGTTGAATGTTTATGAGCTAGTAAGTCGACAAATTGTAACTCCTTTGAGCTGGAAATTAAACAATAAAGTACTTTAGTGTTTTTGATGCAATAATAATGCAAAATAAAATATTTTTAAATTTGATTAATCATTATTAGTTTAAAAATGTATTTCTATCTGCACTTAACTCAAATGCAGTTCTTAGCATAATTAATTTTAAGAAAAGAATTGCTGCTTTAAACTTACTGACAAAAAAGAGAGGTGTGGCCACAACACAACTTTTTTATACGTATGTGTGTTTAAAATTATACAAAAGTTGTTCTAAATTAAGTTTTAAATAATTTTATCTGTGATTACTTCCTTCGAATTTTAAGATTTCTTACACCAAAATTATTCAGAATCCTATTACTACTTCTACTATCTTAATAAATCTCTATATAATGTATAATTTGTGACATATTTGCAAAATAAATCGATAAGAGTAAAAGTGTTACTTCCGGTCTGAATTTTGAAATATTTTTTGTACAAAACGCATTGAAACTAAAGCGTGAAATACTTTTCGTCATTAGATTTTTCTATTTTATATGTGTGTTAAGTCTTTGTACCTATTGATTTATTTTTTTCTCATGTTGTCTGAAGAAATTGTTTAAGTTTGAATTCTATAGCTAGTATAAAATACATACTGCTTTGACCTCCACATTATTGAAATAATAAAATTAAGAATTAGTTTAGTTATTGACAAAGAACACTAATTTTACTTTTAAAATCGTATATTTAAGATTTAAGCATTCGTTGAAACATGTAATAGTAAATAAAATAAGTTACCTACATTTAAGGAGGCACTGATGTATCAAAAATAAACATGAATTGTAGATACACATTAAAGGAATAAATATAAATTCAAATATAAATAGTGGTACCAATTCATTAGAAAGATTTTGATAATAATAGATATAATAAGTACCTGTAACTTAATATCTATGTACAGAAAAAGGATGTAAATCAAAACATCTCTAGTGCGAAGTGACAGATCGTAAATAAGAATGTTTTATGTAAACAGTAACTGTATAAATTAAAAACACACTTATTAGTTCTTGTATGCATAACACAAAGGCTTCAAAGAAAATGGAAATGGTCATGTGTGGTTTAAAACCTGCATAAGAAAAATACAGTGTTAATGTTGTTTACAGCACTCTACAAATTAACGTATTACCTGAAGAGATAGCATGGACAGAAATTGGCGACAGTGTGGCAAAAGCAACCAATCTTCGTGGTGCGAACTCCGTAAAAAAATCTCCGTCGTATACAACGTCTCTCCCGTACTACCAGACCAAAGGATTCCTAAAAGGAGAATTAGAATGAACATTAGTAAATGGAAAAAAGAAATAATAAACAAACGATGAAAAAGGCAATGCATTCATATACAAGTACAATGAAGGACTATACTGAAGAGAAAGAAAAGAAAAATATACTTACTGAAGATGGGATATAACAAGTTGGTGAAAAACAATAATAACAAACAGTTCGAGTCGTCGCCATTAGTGTGTAGCTGTCAAAGACGATGTGCGTGTATTGGTGCAAGTATGACAACCTGAAGAAAACAAACAAGAAAGATTTTTATCATGAGCGTTTTAAAAAATCAATGCCAACCAAAAATTTAGTTTGATTAGAGAGGCGCTACAGATTGCCGATTGTCAATTGTTTTGAATATATAAGGCAAGAAACAAGAATAAACATGCAGATTCCAAGTTTGTAATTCAATCAGTAAAGACGCGAATTTTTGTAAAGAGTTAATAAATCTGATATAGCGAAAAGTGAGTGTAGGGTCGATATACACTACTTATCAACTCACAATTAGATAATTCGTATTAAAATCCAGAGTTCAATTTTAATTTAGTTTCTTTTAAATAATTTTCATTCAATTAAATTTTTCTTTTCTTATTACTACTTTTTAAGATGAAGGATATCAACAAGATAGAATTTGATAAAGTATATGATGAAATGAAGTAAGTTGGGAGACAAATAATTCAATTTAGGGATAGTTAATGGTGCTAGACGTGCTGAGGGTACTATGTGAAAATATTTGCCCTTAGTAAATCGTTGGTATCATTAATTAGATGAATATTATATTGTTTATATTAATAAGAATTCTTTTTCAAATAGTAAAAGGGATAGTTAATGGTGTTAGACGTGTTGAGGGTACTATGTGAGAATATTTGCCTTTAGTAAATCATTGGGCATCATTCATTATTATACAGGCTGGCTGACAAAAAACGCCCCAAGCCGTAGCTCCGTTATTTACTATCCGATTTTAAAAAACAAAATATCAAATAAAATGGTTAAGTAAATACTATCAATTGGCGTAATCGAAATATTATTAGGAACAAAAAGTTTGAACATGCGATAGTCAATTTTTTTTTTAAATGGCATCGTATATTTTTAATTAATGTTTCGGATAAAGAATGTTTTCCTGATTTTGATGATGTATAACACGTCAATTTTCAACATAAGTTTCAAGTGTGCCGTGGATAATATCATTTTATTGGAATGGAAATTTTAAAAAAATACAAATAAATACGAAACTTATCTACAAATATTGTACAAATTGTCTGCCGCCTTGTTGAAGACATAGTTGACACCTTCTAATTACTCCATTAGTGGCGTTGAGTATAAAATTAGGAGGTATTTCGCGGCAAGAATTCAGAATTCTTTGCCGTAAAATGTATATATTTTCCGGACTAGTAAAATAAACCTGATCTTGAAGATAGCCCCATAACCAAAAATCCAGCGGCGTAAGGTCGGGCGAACGAGCGGGCCATTGAATTGGTCCATTGGTCCCTATCCACCTCTCAGCAAATGTCGCATTTAACCATTCAACATTTATTAAGGCATTATGAGGAGGGGCGCCATCTTGCTGAAAGTACATTCTGTTTAGCTAGGCAATTGGCAAATCATCTAAAAAGTTTATAATGTTTTCACGCAATAGTTGATGGTATTTTGCTTGATTTAAGATGCCATCTATGAAAAATGGGCCAATTAATCGATCACCCCAAAGACCGCACCATACATTTAAACTGAATCTTTGCTGAAAATTATTCTCAATTATAATTCTTGGGTTTTCTTGGCTCCAACATCGATTGTTCTTTCTGATAAAAATGCCATTATTACTGAAACTGCATTCGTCCGACCAAATAATTTTTCGATAAAAATTACGATCTCGTTGTGTAACATTTAAGAAAAAGTTGCAAAATTGCATTCTTCGACCATGATCATTTTCCAATAGTGCTTGTACTTTTTAAGAGATGTATGGTATGAACTTGTGCTTTTTGAGTATCGCTTGTGTTGTTTGGTGCGATACGCCGACCTCCTTTGCAATTCTCCGAGTAGAAGTCCATGGACTTTCTTCCACGCATAAAAGAACATCCAATTCTGTATTTTCCCTAAACTGTCGACTCTTACTTTTTGGCATTTTGAAGGCTCCATATTTTCTTAAATTCTGTTCGATTCTTCCGAATTTACGACGGTCTGGAACCTCTCTTGTCGGATAACAATAACTGTAAAGTCTCACAGCTTCAGCACTATTTCGATTACATTCAAAGTATACTTGCAACATGTCAGTCAGTTGATTGCTATCCATGTTAATGATGAATTAAACTCATAGAAAGAATAAGAACGTTGAACTAATGTCACACCGATACACAAATGTCACAATGACAGTATTTATTAACATTTACATTCTAATTGACAGTATTTATTACTTGATGCATTTGATTGCTATTCACGGCACACTTGAAACTTATGTTGAAAAATTGACGTGTTATACATCAAAATCAGGAAAACATTCTTTATCCGAAACATTAATTAAAAATATTCGTTGCCATTTATAAAAAAAAATTGACTATCGCATGTTCAAACTTTTTGTTCCTAATAATATTTTGATTACGCCAATTGATAGTATTTACTTAACCATTTTATTTTATATTTCGTTTTTTAAAATCGGATAGTAAATAACAGAGCTACGGCTTGGGGGGTTTTTTGTCAGCCACCCTGTATAGTCATTTAATTTAGTAATTCAAATAAAATAAATACGAATAAGCCGGGATGTTTTTTGGTGGGCTGGTGCTAGGCTGCTAGAGGTACAATGTGAGAATGTTTACAGCTAGCGATTAGTATGGGTCAGTTTCAGAGCATTCACGTTGCAAGGTTCTAGATTACCAAGGCACTATGTGAAAATGTATGGTTTTGGTGAAATAGAATCGGCTTCGTATTAATAAACAAATTATCAAGAATCAAGAATTTTCTTTTATTTAAAGGAACAAGAAAATTATTTTTTCCGTTATCATTATAAATATATAGGTATTTCACAAGCATTATAACTCTAAAGTGAGTACAAATGTTTTCCTTTCTTTTTCTTTGTAAAACAAATATATATAGATATAGTGTGGAAATGTTATTAATGATCGTCAAATATTTACAAAAATATAAATAAAAGAAGAATGTCAAATTTCTTTTACTTGAAATAACTTTTATGTTTTATTGTACATTTATGCACAATTTAAATATCGACTTCGTCCGCTTATGACGACTATCCGCTAAGACAGAGTACACACATTTTTCAATAAAACATTTATTATTTTCAGTACAGTAAACATTTATACAAATTTTTTTTGGTGAAAAAATATATATATACTTTACTGGATGATTCAATTCTTTCCCCATAGTATATAACTTTAAAATAAAAGCAAAAAAAGAACTACTTCATTCTAGTGATTTTAGAAACAATTAACAAAACTCATGCAAAATTTTGTCTTAAGAACGTGCGATACCTAGTTCGACCAGGAGTGGTTTATCCGTTACCGGACAATAAGGTGTATAAATGTACAAGAAGCAAGGTATACGCACAACATCAGTCAGTTCACGACGCGATACCGTCCGGTCCAAAACACTCCCACTTACCAAGCACTAAAACGCTCTCTTTACCGTCTATCTCGGGCCCCCCATGCATGAGTATATACATATGCGTACGTTTAACAAAACGTGATTTTCCAAATCATAATTCGACGCGCACATCTGATCCATCAATCGATCAATTACAGCATAACGATCGATATTTTGACGTGAGATATATCGTCCGACAAGTCGACGTGATCGAAATGATGATCTGAACGGAAAATCGTGGGCTTTCCGCGTTTGAAAATGTGAAATATCGGAAGAATGTGTTCGTGCAATTGTTTGGTTTTGTGAATTTGGTGAAGTTTTTTTCCGCGAAGCCTCACCATGAATTTAGCAATTGTTCTGGTGGTGTTGGGGTGTGTAAAGGAGCTTTGGGCAAAATGGGACCCCTCGATGCCGTGGTTTTATGACTCTTGTAAGTTTATTGAATTTCAACGTAGATATTTTTTTGTTTTTAAATTTGATCAAAAAAATCGCAATAGACATTGAAATGGCTTGAATAAAATATATAAAGTATTTTGGTTGCACATCCAGCAAGCGAATTTCTGAATCGCCTCTAAATCATGAGACAGGAACAGTATTCAGACTGTTCTGTAACAACAAGCAGATTTGTAAACATCTGATAGCTAAAAAAAAGTTTCACGTCATCAGTAAACAGTAACCTCTCTCTCAAATTTGATCCCTGAGGTACCCCCAACGACAGTTCAGAAGACTCAGATACGTAATATATATATTTGAGACAAATTTGTCTTCAAATTAAGACCGGGAATTTTCCAAAATTCAGTAATCAAATATTCATTTTGTTAAATATTTAAATACTCGAATTATTCGAATATTCGAATTATTTAAATATGCATTCGAATATTCAAGTATTTGAATATTCGAATATTTGAATATTTCAACTTCTGTATTAGAATATTCCAAAACAAAAATTTGAATTTTTATTACCCATTTCATTATTTGGTGTTACCGGCTATAGAGAATGCCATTTTTGAGGGTGTCGATGTGCGTTTTTTTTTTTTTTGCTGAATTCTTGATACCTTCATTAAATTCAACTGAAGACTTTCCTTCGTTTTCGAAGATATTTTTAGATGCCTTTTTGTTTTAAGCAGGGATCCAAAAAATCGTTCCTTCTTTTTAAACCTTGGATCTAGAAATGTACTAATGTCAAATATTCCAATTGGTGAAGCGTCGGTAACCAAAACATTACTAGGAAAGACTTTTGTGAACCTTGATTGAAATTCCTGTTGCAAAACAGATTTCATTTCTTTTACCTCTTTTGGTTCATCCTTATCAATCTTTGAAATGAATTCACCATCAAATTGCAAAATGGACATCACCATTGTAATCGTTGGTTGAGATTCTGATGACAATAAAGTTGTAGCCAACTCAGAGGGTTCCAATATTTAAACAATATTTTCAATGATCGTTCATTCATCTTCTGTTAACATTAAATGTCCTGCTTGAGTTCTTGCGGTTATAGTAAATATAATAATATGCTGATCAATGCTTCACGTTGTTCCAGTATCCGTTTCAACATACAAAATTTTGAATTCCAACAGGTCTTAACTGACTGAATGAGTTGTAAACCCAATTGGATTTGTTTGTGAGTTAAAGCAGTTGTCGCAATGTTAAAATGCTTAAAATGACCAACAATATTGCTGCATTTGCCAATATGCCAATAATGGGGTTTTCCTCTATTATTTTGTTCAAAATTTCTTATGATCTCAATTTTCTGACTTCGGCCGCCAAGATGGTGTTTGTGAAAATATTCATGAACTTAGAAAAAAAAAATCGAACTCAAAATACAGTAAATACCTTTGTGCTCTTGATAAATCTATATTGAATGCAGGATAAGCTACAATTATTAAGAATTGAAAAATCTAGTTACCCGTGCAAAACAAATTGTTGTTTATTAAATATTGCATTATTTTATGTATCAATTGCAGTTTAGTTTGTGACATTTGGTTGAATAGTGTCTGAGAAATAGTCCATAGAATAAGCTTCTGTTATCGGAAAAATGGAATTATCACGAGAGAACTTTCGGATAATGATTTACTATGATTTCAAGAAAGGCTTGAGCGCGTATGAGTGTGAGGAAAGTTTAAAATCGGCATTTGGGGATCTCGCATCATCATTGGATAAAGAATTTCGGCGAGGTTGCAAGTCGGTGGTACACAAAAAAGAAGCTGGCCCTCCTTTAACTGCTATTAACCCCGAAAATATTGCTGCGGTGAAGAATATGGTGGAAGAGGACAACAGCATTGCCTATGCAATGATAGAGTCCAATCTGAAGATTGGATCCTCGCAAGTGAGATCAATATTGCACGAATATTTACATTTGAAAAAGGTTGTATCTCGGTTTATACCCCATCATCTGACAGATTTACAAGAAACAGAACGTGTTAGAACTTGCCAACAAACTTTAAGATATGTTGAATGCTGGAGCCCATCAAATTATTTCTAAAATTGTAACAGGCGATGAAACGTATATACCGTTTTTTGATGTTCCCACTCGCCAAGAAAGTCGAGTCTGGATACATGAAGACGAGGAAACCCCTACGATGGTGAAAAAACAACGAGCAATGATAAAAGTTATGTACGCAGTATTTTTTAGAAGTACGGGTTTGGTTACCGCAATTGAATTAGAAAATCAGAAGACAGTTACCGCTAAATGGTATGTTGAAAATTGTTTGCCTACTGTGTTTTGTAAAGTGCCCAGAAAGGGGATCATGGTACATCATGATAACGTGTCGTCCCATTCAGCAAGGACAACTGTTCAGTATTTAGCGGAAAACAAAGTCAAAAGTATAGAACATCCTCCTTACTCATCGGATTTGGCGATGTGTGACTTCTGGCTATTTTTTGAGCTAAAAAACATTTGACAGGGAAAAGGTTTCAGCCAGAAGAAGAGATTGACATTGCCGTTAAGTGTTTTTTTGATAGTATCTCTAAGGACAGCTGGTTGAACGCTTTTAAACTATGGAAGAAGAGAATGGTTAAGTGCATTATTGTAAATGGCAATTTCTTTGAGTAGTGTCGATTTGCGCATTCTGGCCCCACCTCCGGAGGTGGAGGTGGAAGTCAATGGTCAACCCAACTGAAGTGGCGCCCTCTGACGGTTAGAGTAAAGCTATATAAGAAAAATGTCCTTGTTTTAGTATAAAAAAAGCAATGCTGTTGACTGCTACGTAAATGATATATAGTATTTTTAATATTAAACAAAGGGCTTTTTTCTTATATAGCTTTACTCTAACCGTCAGAGAGCGCCACTTTAGTTGGGTTGACCTTTGACCTCCACCTCCGTTGACCTTTGACTTTTGACCTCCATTTACACCTCCGGAGGTGGGGCCAGAATCGGCAAATCGACACTACTACTTTGAACATATTTAAAATAAAACTTCTAAAAACTTGTATCAATCTTTCTATTCTCAATAATTGTAGCTTGTCCCTTGTAGTTTGCAATATATTTGCAAAAAAAAACTGTTATTAGCTAAATTGAAAATGCTACTTCCGGTTCGAAATTCGAATATCTTTTTATACAAAAATTTCCTCAAAATCTATCTCTAAACATTTTCATACTCTTAATTAGTCTTGATAGATCTATATAGTACGCATGACTTGCGAGATATTCGCGAATGAATATTTTTCGATAACAGTAAAAGTCCTAATTTCGAAAAATGCTTTTTATAAAATTTGGACATCTCAAGGTCGAAAATTTTCGTTATCACAACACTTTCTTATATATAGTATAAGAAAGTAATACCTATTTGTTACATTTAGAAATTGGATATGACTTAATTTCAAATATTCGAATAATTTCGTTTTGAAATTATTCAATGTCGAATATTCGAATATACGAATATTTGAATTATTCGTATTCGATCCCCGGCTTTACTTCAAAATTAGGTAAGACTGCACTCGAGTATTTAGGAAACCAAAAATGTCATATGTGTCAAAATTATGCCACAGGACATAAGGATAGATACGTACAAAATTCTTTTGAAAGATCAAATATCTCCAGCATCATCAATAATTACACATAAAGATCTTTCTTCATTTTATGTATTTTACGTGTTTATATTTGAAATTTCACCATAAAATTTACTGTTAAAATTAAAGATCATTTTATTTAAATACCAATTATCATAGTGGTAAATACTAATAAGTACAACCATACGAACAAATTATGTATTTTATAGTATACAAAGTCATTAAATTTTTTCTTCAATACTATTGTATTAAAAATGCCTGATAAAATAACATTTTCATTATATGAATTGTATTGTTTATAGTTAATGAGAAAAGATATTTTCTTAATACAAATGTTATTTAAATCAATTGCACGGCGATAAACTCCGTGAAAATAATCTTCGCATGCAAACTGATGTGACAGTTATGCGGTTACTTATCCACGCCTAAATCATAGGATAATATATTTAGCTCTCCAATATGCCTCCAATACTATACCGGAATGTTTTAGCAGCCGAATGTCAATATTTGATTTTTCTTTATCATCCTCAATTTGAATTTTAGACGTACGAATCAAACTGGTGCTTCCTAATCAACTTACATGCTGAATTAACAGAGAGAAACGCGCGAACATTTAGCATTCATTTGAATTTAACTCTAAATTGTCAAAATTAGTAATTTGACATAACCCCAATAAAATGTTGATTGTATAATATGCTAATACCGTGATATAGTCGGGTCGTTTTCGCAACCGACAGGGTAAAAATACGAACTAAAGATGCTGATTCAATACCACTACAAATTCCAAACAACCGGAACAATTTTAAAACAATAAAATTCAACCAACTAATTAATATTTTAGGATAAATAGCTACTACTAGTAAAATACTATTACATGAAAGTCAGTTAGAAATTAAATATTATAGATAAAATTATTAAATACTACTTTTCTATATCAATATTTTATTTAATACATGGCTATTCTGAGTATTGCTGTCAGATTTTTGTTATTTGTTATATGTTTGTTATAAAGGTTTTTGCCAACTGTGTAAAATGAAAACATTCCATTTTAGAATAATGTTAAGAATGACGTTAATTTGATACTTCTTGAAAGAATTGTGTGCCTAAATTATTTATTTTCTTTTGCAGCTCTTGTGCAGTTCATTTTAACATTCAATATCAAACACAAATCTTGGGTAAATTTATTATTTTTTTTATTTCGTACTTTTGCACTATTGGTACTACTAATTCACCTAAAAGCATGCTAAAATCTTGGTGAAAAAATTGATAAGTGTAGAAAAACTAACAACTATAAAGTTACTACTGACTACCTACCTACTCTGCAATTAATTAAAAATATATAAATTACCACTGACTGTATAGAATTTAGTTAGCTGAATGGTAAATGCATATTTTTTTGGATTTCTAAATAACATGAAATTTTTTTCCGATGTATCGAAGACATCGATGTTTTTTGTACGATATATCGAAGACATCGACAGATTGTATTTAATATCAAACATCGATGCACCATCGATGTTTTGCTTTCGATGCGCAACCCTAAAATATTAATGTATTTAGGTGAATACCCTTATTTTGAAGTGAATTCAATAAATAACATCGAATAGGAAGTTAAACGTATATATATAGTTTTGGCTGGTGGTTTTCCTATAAAACCATCGGTGAATACCCTTATATTGAAGTGAATTTAATGAATGACAGTTGCTATCTATCTATTTTTATTTCTGTTTCTTTATTTATTATCAGTTTCAGGTAAATAAATTCTTTCTTGGAGTAAGACAAGGAAAATGAGAAACAGTTTTTCGTTAAAAATACTAATATTAGTAAAAATAGGAACACCCAAAGTAACTGCCTATCTGTTTATAGGTAGCTAACATCCGTCAGATTGGTTATTCTAATTTATTTATTTGTTGTGCAGATAAGCCGTTTAAGAATTGAAATATTAAATAAATTCGGTAGATCTTACCATCACTGCTCAATACCCAAAATACTCTGATGTGGAGTAATGAAAATACTAATATTTCTGTTGAATCTTTTTTGCATTCTGCGAAACTTGGTGTTTTGCTAGCAGTTTCTCGACGCAGAATTGTTGGATAAATTTTTTTTTAATTTCCCAATTAATGCTGTCACATTTTTGTAATTGTTCCAGTTCAAATTCTTCCGAACAACATGAATGAACAGAACAAACATAGTTTATATTTATAAATTAATTTTCTTGTTGATTTAGCGAATTTTACATTTTCATAAAAGGACTCCGATTTCTTGAATGAAATACTCTTCATTTTAGCATTATTAATACTTCTGCGCGCACAGACATCCATATATATATTAAGCAGTTATAAATAAATATGCGTAGAGACAAGCTAGCAAGTTTTAAAAATACAAAATTAATTTTTCATCGCATATGAGGTTATGTTATGTATATATATTTTTAGATGTTATTTCCAGGAAGCTATCACTTTTATTTACTTCTTTTCTAAACTGACGGACAAATTTAACGTCACTAATTTGTATGTCTGTCTGATTTTCGATCTACCTGTTGTAAGCCATGTATTTTTCTTTTAAGTTCCTTTTATTGTCTAATTAAATCACTTTAATGACTGTATTAGACTTTCATTTTAATCGTATTTGGATTTTCAGAGTTGCATAATTTAAGAAGCTGTTGAGGGAATATTAAAAATTTATATCGAATTCTACAGAAATTTCACAGAAACTAATTTTAAACCATTCCAAGTATTGATATTATGTTCTTGTACTTACCGTTTGCAATATATATAATAGATATATTCCATCCCATGACCAAGTGGAATGCTACGCGCTATCACAGCCGTAAGATCATGGATTATAGCGAGCTCACTTAATTTATTACTCAATTATTGATATTTGACTGATTTGCCATTGATAAAATTAATAGAATCTACGGTTGGTTCTTGGTGAAACGAATAAAACACTTGGTTATATTGTTTCACTTAAGGACAGATTTATTGTACTCTGACACGTGTTTCGACCTCTCGGAATTGAACAAAGATTAGAATTTGATATATTTAGGAAAACAACTACCACAGATACTATCATTCCCGCTAATTCAAACCAATCTTGGAATATAAAAATGGCAGCTTTCCACAGTTTAATCCATAGATTACTCAACTTTCCTTTAAATACTGACAACTACAAAAAAGAAAAAGATATTTTAAAAACTATAGCATTAAATAATGGTTATAGCAGACAACTCATTGACAGAATGATTGAAAAGAAACAAAAAAAGATCCTTATAAAAAATTTTTACATTGAACAAACTCAACATACAAACAACAAGCGGTATCATTCTCTTAACTATATTCCAGGTTTTAGCAGCAGAGTTTCTAACGAATTAAAAAAGTTAGGTTTAAATATTATCCAAGTGAACAAAGTAAATTTAGGAAAAATCTTAGTTAATAACAAAGAAAAAGCAAAATTGTGTGACAAATCAGGTGTTTATGAGGTAGGTTGCAGTGATTGTGACGCAATCTACATTGGCCAAACAGGCAGACCCGTACAAGATCGTATTAATGAACACAAAAAGTCAATTTTTAACAATAATAAAAATACAGGCTTTGCTGAACATTTCATAGAACTTGTACATGTATTTGATACCAATAATTATACATTATTACATAATAGTTATAAAGGAAGGAAATTAGATTTATTAGAAATTCTAGAAATTAAAAAAGCTACAACAGCAAATAAACATGTCACAAACACACAACTGGACTTCATAAACACCCCCATTATTGACACTGTACTTAAGACACTAGCCCACACATATAAATAGGTATTGGTAACTTTCTTAGTTTAGTTTAAGTCTGTAAACTCTTCGTTAATGACCGAGAGGTCGAAACACGTGTCAGAGTACAATAAATCTGTCCTTAAGTGAAACAATATAACCAAGTGTTTTATTCGTTTGATTTTCCATTGATTTTTTATATTTTACAACTTATTTTTCTATGTAAATTCTTCTGATCCTACAAACATTTCACCTTTTTATTCAATGTATGCTATACATTTATTATGATATATCATTGAGAAAGTATAGGTATGAGGACGACGTCACGTGATCAAACCGGGTACAGGTCCGCCATATTGATACTACACTTAAGAGGGGCCTTTACCTACAAATAAAAACGTATGCAACTTATATTACTCGCGGGACGAGTCGACGCAAGGGGGTGTGAGTGGGTGGTGCTACACGTTATGAGGTTCCGATCCGAACGCTTCGGTTTTATTCATAGATAAAGGAATACTATAGATGGGAAACATATGTATAAAGAATGAAAAACTTACGGAACTGCCCTCTTGCGGGTCTAGTCACGTATTACTTTCATATACTTATTCATATTTTGAAATATTTAATTATTATTTTTGGATGTGAACAAATTAAATGGGTTCATTTTCACTTCGCTTTAATGCACATCTTAAAGTCGGATGAAAATTAATACATTCAATTTGTTTAGAATAAAAGAATACTCTCTTTTTAATTTATTTTCAGCTATCACAATAGTACAACATTATTTCTCATTATAATCTACAATTGTAATGATAAATAGATCTAGAAAAAAATAATAAAAAAGAAATTCTTATAAAAAAACAATTTCAGAAATGATGAAGTTACTTTATTACAAATAATTGATCGATATACAAATACATACATGTGTATAACAAATAATAATATATAATAAATTATGTACATAATCAAGTATTCTTAATTTTTATGAAGAACTTCTTGTGTTTAATATATTATTTAGACTTATATGATTTTTTAGCCCAAGTACCATCAACAACTACAGTTAGAAGTGGAAACCCATCACTATCTAGCTCTCCTTTAGATATAGCTTCAGCCTTCTCTGCTTCTGCAGCTTCCGCCATTTCTTCCACGGCATTTTCTTTTATTACTTCATGAACGTGCTTTTGTATATCATAATACGTTCGCGAAGACATGGTAGGCATATTCATAATTGAAAAACGCTCTTCCATTTGAGTAAAACTTTGTCCCGTGCACAAGTTTCCAAAAACCTACAATGCACATTTTGAAGACAAGCGTTTGCGGTAGCTATTTAGTCATACTCAAAATAATATAAGCATCTCCTTGAAAATTTTGACTTTTACACTAATATAGACATAAATAGCTTAGATTACCATAACAAAATCAGATTATAGTTTTCTCGGGGGACACCTAACATTATTTTGAGTCTAATTTCTATGTACATTAAAACATATAAAGAGCAAATACTACAATAACACATAGACACCGTAATCATAACGACTTCCAGGTGATTACAAATTTTTAAATCTCTTACCACAGCTTCATTTATGCCCATATCTTTTGAGCTATCACGTTCAATGTTAGAAAAAAGTTTTTCAATTGCACCACATATGTTACATTTAAATACAAATTTACAATTTAATCCATTTCTCAATTCTTTTAAAAAAGTCATGTTAGTTGAATTGCATCCATATGACGATTCATGGCCGCCAAAACTTTTTAACTGCTGAATTAAATACAAAATGTCAAATATTCTACGTCCTTCTATATTCGTTTCGTCATTATCGTTCCTGGTTTCTTTTTTTACAAGAAAATTACCTTCCTCGGGTTCATTTTCAGTTGGAAGCTTGTCCAAAGTCTACAGTTTCGATTGTAATACGTACTTCTCATTACCTTGTGAGTTGCCTAAATAGATGTATTCAGCGTTTCCAGCATTAACCCCTTCAGGGGATGACAAATCAATGGAAGTTGCATCAGACCTAACAGCAAAAGCGTATGTATTAGACGCGGACTGTAAGAAAGGCAATCCAAAGCTACCGTGGGTTGAAAATTTTAATATACACATAAAATGAATCGTCAAATATTTAAATTCTGAAATCTACTCGCATATTGGTATTATGTACTTAGTTAAATTAAATCGAATTAACAAATATCAAAATAATGTAAATAAAATTGTAGACCAAAAATTACTTACCTCGTATTTTGATTTTTCATACGATTTGCATGCTTACTTCTTTGGATGGTTGATTTTTTATGATAATCCAATTTTCGCTTGCCCATAACTTATATTATTGTAGCGTGATTCGTTCGTTAATTTAAAAAAACAGAACACGCAATTATAGGAGTAACTATTTAATATCACTAATTAATGTTATTTACGTATATTTATATCCAATTCATTAAATAGACACATACATTTATTTCTACAATTTCTCTATACTGTCAGTCATGTCAATTTTAGTTTTATTGACAAAACTTGTCTCCATGACACCCATTCGCATTTCGTGACATTACACTCGAATATTATATGACATTTCTTTTTAATTACAAACTGTCACTCTGACTTGGAATAGCCGACCGATTCCGATAGATTTTCGTCTTCGCTAGGACTAGCAGAGATACCGTAATGTGGGGATAGACGACGCAAAAGCTTGGAAAAACGACGTGTAAAATGTGTGTGACGATGTTTACTGTTTAATGTTTTTTATCTTCAAAAATAATTACAGAAAGTATTTTCTTCTTTTATGTCGTGCATCAAATGTGCAGCTGGCGCGGGGAGGTCGTTTTTTTCTTTTTTTGTATCAGCCTTAGTTAGTAGACATTCATAAAATTCATGCATTTTTGGGGTTATTTCTAAGACACATAACTTTTTTAAGAAAATAAATTAGTACAAAAACGGACCTTGCCATTATAAATTGATGCCTTTTGCATCACTAACCCAAATTTCAGATTCTAAAATTACAAAATGAGTTTAAAAAACGCGAAACGGCGATGCCTTAATTTTCGATAGGTAAACGCCCCTCTTAAGTCAAACAGGTCTCTTGTGCTCTACGTAGCTGCAACAGCAGAGACGGCGTTGATAAGAAGAATTCGTCTGGAATAACATTTCATAGGTTAGTGTGGGCCTGATAGGTGTGGAATGACAGATTATAATTTTGAGTAGTCCAGACAGGTGAGGCAGCCATATTGGTCCCACACTTAGCCCCGCCCAATGCTCCCGTTTTAAGCTTACAGCAAAGATGCTTTACAAAATCTCCATAGTATTTTTCCTCGATGTGATATATTCTGGAAGTTATGGTGTGTAACAGTAAAAACTATATCTAGTTTTTCCACCGAAAACACGTGAATGTTGTTGTCATTTATTTCTTACCAAAATAGTCTGTGCTAAAGGCAAGTAATTCTTAAGGCACTTCAAAAAATGAGAATTGATTATCTGAAATGTAGTATAAAGAAGATTCTTGGTAAATTTCCATAATTTTGCATTTTTAGGTTAAAATTAGAAATATTATTATTATTATTATTATTATTAGATGTCCGAAATTAACATTTTTTAAATTCTAATAATAAATATTGCCAGGCTTGAAGCGAAGCAGCACTGTAGGTATTAAAATTAGGAAATTGTAATAGTGGAAGAAAGTACATCAAATATTTACAGAAATACGAAGAAGAAATGAGTTTAGAGAATATTATATTTTTAACTTTGTTATTTTCCAATACAGTTGAAATCGTCAATTACACTAATACCGCAACATTTTCATAATCCAAGAAATCTACAAAATCCAAACAAACTTACAGCATAATTAATCCCCACTTAACTTTATCTTTCGAACTATTAGAAAAAAATAGAAATGTATGTAAAATTTTTGTTCCTGAAACTACCCAACAACTTAATTTTCAGCAATACTTTTTTAATTTCATTTCGTTCTATTTCATTATTTCAAAATTATTATTAGTTTAGTTATTGTAAAGTTAATGTTTAAAGTGGTATTTTAAAATGAGAAATCATTCTCATTGGGTTTTTTATTCTACTACTAGATGGCGTTCATAAAGGACGATATTTTGTGGTTAGCAGAACCAATTTTAACAATGCAAATCGAAGGTATGTTATGGCCGTGATAGCGCGCTGCAATTACGAGATTCGGATGACTATGCTTTTTGGGATTATCCGCGCCATCTGTAGTTCTCATCCTCTAGTTGTATATATCAACATAGTGTAGATTTCTGTGCTATTTTCGGAACTCCCATATTTAATTGATTTATTGTGCAGTTATTGTCTCTAAATTAATTTCACTAATTTTTAACTATTATACGTCCATTAGCCTTCATACGTCTTCTTCATTTTTCACGTGCTTTTCTTGTACTTTTGATCATTGTTTGAGGGATAAGTCCATATGCATGTCATGCGGTGAGTAGACAGTATTGACATACTTCTTGTCAAGTTTCCGTTAAGTACTATTATTAATTGTTGTATAGAAAAACACCAAAGGCTCATATCAATGTGGACATCTTATTAATTTCAGATTCATTTGACGTAAATCTTGGAAAATTTATTTCTTATGTCAGATTAATTCCTTTTCTTTTTAAATTACATGTAATATATAGGCTGTTCCTATATAATTTTGTAATTACCATTGATATAAATTTAATTTTGCATTTATTTTCAAACACTTGCAACATTGCCAGCGTAAACAATTGATGATCTACAGCAAGTCGATATTATAGCATGAGCATGTAATACCCATCGTAAATCTTTGAACAAACTCGGTCTGCAGGTGATGTAACACTTCTCGGGTAAGAACACAAACACACCCGGAGAAAATCACTCCTGCCCTTCGTTTCTATCGTTTGAGAAAAAAATTATCCGGACAGTGTTAAAGAAACGTTCTGTGACGGAGTTAGTTGTAAAAATAAACAAGTGCGCGGTGATTTCAGTCCATTAACACACGGGGACAATGATAATTTATGGCCTTTTATTTTTATTATGGTCCTCTATGGATGTGCCTACTACCAGGATAATGCTTTTAGATTTTAAGCGAGGAAATGATAGTACCTTAAAATATGTATGTGTGTGTGTGTTAGAACACATTAGTGATGGAGGTGCTAAATAGAATTGTTAGAAAATTAAATAAATATAAATGCATTTATGAAGCAACGTTACAAATAATTAATGGAGGTTTTTTTTTTGAAAGCCTATTACAAAACATTATAATAAGACAAGGTGATTTATCCAATATCTATCGCTATTTGACTTAGGTTTTGAATGAAACGTTACAACAATTAAGCATTTCAAAAAAATGAGGTGTGGCCACCACACGACTTTCTTATACGTATGAAAGTGTTACTTCCGGTCCGAATTTTGAAATTTCATTTATACAAAAAATATTTCAAATCCAACTCTAAATACTTTTGTACTCTTCATAAATATACATAGAATGCATAACAGTTCTCAAGAGGGAGATTATATTGGTAAATACAAAATTTGGAATTGATATCTACAGCGGTTTGACCGCTATCGTGGTCACACACACACAGACAGACACACAGACACACAGACATTTTTTAAAAACCACATTTTTGGTATCAGGGGACCTCAAAACGTGGACATCTGCAAAAATCTCGAGGTCGAAAATTTTCATCATCACAATACTTCCTTATACTACGTATAAGAAAGTAAAACGGCTTATTGAAGGATTTTGATAGTAAAAGAATATAGTTAAAGTTAAATATTTTAGAAAAAGAATTTATTTTTTTCTTTCTTATACGTAGTATAAGGAAGTATTGTGATGATGAAAATTTTCGACCTGAAGATTTTTGCAGATGTCCACTTTTTGTGTCCCCTGATGCCGAAAAAGTGGTTTTTAAAAAATGTCTCTCTCTGTGTGTCTGTGACCACGATAGCGGTCAAATCGCTATAGGTATCAATTCCAAATTTTATATTTACGAATATAATATCCCTCTTGAGATCTGATTAGATTTTCAGTAAAATCGGCAGACCGGAAGTAGTAGTTTACTTCAGTGAAAAAATCGAATTTTGCCAATTATTCGTCAACAACTAAGTTTAAACAAATTTGTAAAGAATTCATATATATTAAAAATTTAATTTAAGAAGAATTTTATTAAAAAAGTTTTTCGAAATTCCTACCGGAAGTAGGTCTTTTACTCTTATCGAAAATCAGTTTCTTGCTAATATTTCGCAAGTCATGCTTTTTAGACAGGTACGTTAAGAGTATAAAAGAATTTAGAACTTAATTTTCAATAGCTTTTGTATAAAAGAAATTTCAAAATTTGGACCGGAAATAACACTTCTACTCTTATCGATTAGCGATTTTTGCAAATATTTTGTAAATTATGCATTCTATATATATTTGTCAAGAGTACAAAAGCATTTAGAGTTGGATTTGAAATATTTTTTGTATAAATAAAATTTCAAAATTCGGACCGGAAGTAACACTTTTACTCTTATGGAATAGCGATTTTTGCAAATATTTCGTAAAAATGCATTCTATATATATTTGTCAAGAGTACAAAAGTATTTAAAGTTGGATTTGAAATGTTTTTTGTAAAAATGATATTTCAAAATTCTGACCGGAAGTAACATTAGCGATTTTTGCAAATATTTCGAAAAATTATGCATTCTATATACAATATGTCTCACTAAGTTGGAACCATATGGGAAACTTTTTTATTATTAATTTTAGGGAAAAAAGTTATTCTTCATAAAAACTTCTGCATGTTCTAAAATCTAAAATACAATCATCAGATATTAAATTTTTTCAGTTGTATACTAGATATGTCAAAAATATTAATTTTACCCAAGAGTAAAGTACCTTTATATTTGACAATATCGAACAACTTAATTTAAAAAAGTTGATTAGAACTAAAAATTACGTTCAAATATGCCATTACATCCAATTATATGGAAAAACTCATTTTTTCAATTTTTTGCCTACAATAACAATGCAAATTTAACTGTAGTTACATATTATCTAGGATGCACTTGATGATTTGTTGTTTGCTAGAAAGGTTTGACAGTGAATGTCAAAACGCATTAGAATTTATATGACACATAAACATGGTAGGGTTATTAACTTGTGAAGAGAAAATAGAAATTGTTTTGATTGTGGGAGAAAAGTATAAAACGCATAGAGAAGCAGCAATTATTTTTAATAATAGATATCCCAATAAAAATATTAATCATTCAACTGTTACGAAAATAATAAATAAATTTAAGAGTACTGGAAGTATTAAAAATAATCATAATAGAAAACGCTAAAAGCTGGTTGCCGATGAGAATACGCAGTTTGAAGTAATGCCGGCTGTTGTAGAAAATCCAAAAATGTCATTGCGCAAAAGGAAGTCGTTGATGCAACAAAATGTAAGTAAAGATACAGTGGCAAGAATTCTAAAACTAAATAAATACAGACCATTCAAACCAAAAATCGTTCACACATTAAAAGATAGGGATTATGACAGGCGCTTTGATTTTTGCTCACTCATCCAAGGAGAGTTAGAAGAGGACACTTTCTTTACGAGGCGTATAATTTTTTCCGATGAAGCAACATTTTCGTCAAATGGAACTGTCTCGTCACAACATTGTCGCTGGTGGTCTAAAGAAAATCCCAATTTTATAATAAAGTCTCATGACCAATATTCATTTAAGACGAACGTATGGTGTGGCATTTATAAGAACAGATTAATAGGACCTTTCTTTTTTCATCAACCAATGAATGCCGAACGTTATTTACAGTTTTTACAAACTTACATCAATGACTTCATGGACGAACTACCCATACAAGAACGTCAATGTATTTGGTTCCAACAAGACGGTGCCGCATGCCACAGTACATTAAATGTTAGGGAATATCTTGAACATATGTTCCATGGAAATGTTATTCACAGATACTCAAATCTTTATTGGCCTGCTAGATCCCCTGACTTAACCCCCCTTGATTACTTTACCAGAAAGGGCCGTTTCAAGATGTTAATCATTTGGAGAGGATAATTATAGTAACATGGCAAGAAATTTCTCCAGAAATGAAAAAGAATGTATTACGTCAATTTGCCAAAAGAACGATTAAATGTATTGAACGAGAGGGTGGATATGTCGAGGCATTAGTGGAATGAGTGAAAATTAAATTTCTATTTACTTCTATTATTAATATTATATTAGTTACACAACTTTTTTGTTTTTTCTTATTTACAAAATAATTGCACATGCATTCATTACGTGTTTAAATTGCGAAATTGTTGTATAGTTTTCTCCCACAATCAAAACAATTTCTATTTTCTCTTTACGAGTTAATAACCATACCATGTTTATGTGTCATATAAATTCTCACGCGTTTTGACATTCACTATCAAACATTTCTAGCAAACAACAAATCATTTGTATGTCAGTGCATCCTAGATACCATGTAACTACAGTTAAATTTGCATTGTTATTGTTCGCAAAAATAGAAAAAATGAATTTTTCCATATAAATGGATGTAATGGCATATTTGAACGTAATTTTTAGTTCTAATCAACTTTTTTTAATAAAGTTGTTCGATATTCTCAAATATAAAGGTACTTTACTCTTGAGTAAAATTAATATTTTTTGACATACCTCGTATACAACTGAAAAAATTTAATATCTGATGATCGTATTTTAGATTTTAGAACATGCAGAAGTTTTTATAAAGAATAAGTTTTTTTCGTAAAATTAGTAATAAAAAAGTTTTCCATATGGTTCCAACTTAGTGAGACATATTGTATATTTGTCAAGAGTACAAAAGTATTTAGAGTTGGATTTGGAATATTTTTTGTATAAATGAAAATTAAAAATTCGGACCGGAAGTAATAGTTTTTCTCTTAGCAAGTATCATTTTTTTGCAAATATCTCACAAAGTATATATCCTGTAGAGATTTATTAAGAGACTGGAAGTACTTAGAATAGGATTTTGAATAATTTTTGTATAAAATAGTTTTTAAGATTGTATGATTTGAAACGCTCATACGTATATGAAACCTCACTTTTTAAAAAATATTTATTGAGTAAAATACATATATTCCCGTTCGAGAGGTTTATCATCTAGCGGGAGCTTGTATCTAACTAACTCATACATCTTCATGAATATTATTACAATGGTTAAAAGTGCTAACTACATGTTTTTCTTACTACTATCTTAATTCTAAAGGAGCGTTCTTATCGTCGTGCATTGTCTCGGTTTCGCAAGGACGGCGTCCTCCCACAACATATAACTCCTCCCCTCTCAGATGGAAAACTACATTGACGAGCTTCTCAACTGGTCAACGGATGGTTTCCTGGAATATCCGGCACCTCAGCTACTCTTATATTTTCTTTACAAATTATTTTTTTCGACAACAAAATAATACCTATAATCCACAAAATTAAAGTTATTAATATGCTCCAAATGGTAATTGGGTGATTGTGGGGTTTCACGTTGTCCATAATTTGAACTTCGTCATATAGTTCTTGAAATTTTTCATGTACCTTCGTGATATTCCTGTATTGGGTGTTTTTTACTCCACTATCTTTCTCTTCGCGTTTTTCTTGTTTTACATGGTACGGGCGGTTGTTGATTTTCGGCAGATTTTTCCATTTATTTGCTGAATATGTTTGTCCTAGGGTTCCAATCGTTGTATCCTCTATTTTTATACGGCACTCGCTCGCTATTTCGGTTATATACGTCCCTTTGATAATTTCGATATCTTTTTCTTCTCCACATTGCTTAATGATCTTCATTTCATATGGGGTAATTATTAGCCATTGTTTGCATCATTCAACATTCTTTTGCAAAGATTACCTCTGATGACAATATAAGTTCTTCGGCAATTGTTTGGTTGTTACCAGATTTTGCAATAAGATGCGATACCTCATAAGATACAAGGGATACATTTTTATTTACATTTGCAGCAGAATGTTTTGCAATAACATTTCGGGATGATTTGAGCTCGACCAGTTTAATTTTAAAATAATCTACTGGTTTACTTTTGTGCTCCGGGTGTTTTGTGTCTAAATGCCGACGGAGTATTTCAGGTTTCATACATTCATTAGAGAGGTTTTGGACATAACACATTGAGGTTTAGGTACATGTTCAGATCAGCATGTGTAAAACTAATCTCCAAATAATAACTGTTGTATTTCCTATTTTCACAGTAGGCCTACAAACACTGCTCGTAGACGTGTAAGGGTTAAGTTCAACAGACGATGACTTATCCAACTGCACATTCACATCAAATAACCAGTGACCCTCTTCGTATTAGGCCTATCATTAACGATCCACTTTTTAACCAACGATCCATTTTCAATTGCTGTACCTTGCCGAGCAAAATAAATCTTAATAAATAATTGTGTTATCAACACACGTAACTAGCACGATCTTTGAAAAACTGCTACTGCGATAAATAGACAAGCATCAAAATGGACGGTCGTCGATAGACATGTCAAACATGCAGCCGCACTATATGTAACGGATATTGGCAAAACTACTACTATAGTCTATTTTTTTGAACGACGGAGTGACGTAAATAATGGGAGGAGCAAACCATATTCACACAACACCAACGGAATCAGCGACATCTATGCGGTATAGTTCACATTATAAACAGAAAACTGTATGCATACTTTGAAATTCAGAATATATAATTAAAATTATTTTTTCGGAAGCAAATGTTGCAAATATTTTAATTGATTTCTATATAATATAATTTCATATGTTTTAGAATATAATATGTATTAATTAAAGCGTAAAGAAATATACAGTAAATATTTTTTGTAAAATGTATGGAATTGTATGAAAAAAATATTTTGAACTGTTGTACTTACATCATATACCTAAAATAAATCAAGATGACAAAGTGTTTAAAGAATGTATTCCAATAGAAATTAAATCTGTTTTTTTAAACAGACACATACTTTGTTTAAATTATAGTATTACAAATAAATATAATCTCCTATAATATATGTACCTCAACTATCGTATTTTGTCAGATTTTACACGTAGCTATATCAAACACTTCAGATTTTTTACATATTTTTTAATAGTTTATATCATAAAATAAAATTATAAAAAGATATTAGAAAGAAAAGAATTTAATAAATTCTTTATCTTTTACAGATAAAGCTTGTCTTTTTCGGGTGGCCCCAGTATTGTTTGTATTCATTTTATACAATATCGCACAAGTGAAATCAAATATAACCTAAAAAACAACAAAACATTTTTATAATGTACAGTTCTGTGCAATAAATTGGCGTACACTTAATATACGCTTATGTAAATATGACTTTTGTTTGAATACCTGTCATGTATGACAAATTGAATTGACGCTATAATTCCATTTGTCAACTTAACTTAAGCCATTTTCACAATGGCAAAATAATGTCAAAATTAGCAATAAGACGTGTACGCCAATTTATTGCACAAAACTGTACATAACCAAATATGTGATTGTAATTACCTTCCACAATAATAACACCGCGAGATTGGTTCGGAAAAGAACAGTTTAAAAAATATATGAAAAGAACCTTTTGGAATGAAACTTAAAATATGTATGTATTCGCATAAATATGAATCACATTTTAAACGTCATACTACATTTGTGCCTTGTTGTGTTGGTGTGTGTTGGGCTTGTCTTTTTGGCGGTATTTTCGAATTCAGCCAATAAGGAAACAATTACGTCACATTTTTGTTCTTTTATTACTCCGTACAATTAAAAAACAGACTATAGTACCTAATATTGGCGCTAGATTGAGCTAGTGCCAGTTGACTGTAAAAGCTGCTATAAATTACTTACTAATGTACAGCTCACCACGTATAAGTTGAGCGGTCATCGGCGCAGATCAAGAAGTGAGAGAATGCACGATAGAGATGGATAGAGCTGTGAAAAAAGCATGCGTGTACACCCAGCTACTACCACTCACCCCTTTGTCCATTGCGCATATGACCTTCACCGCTCAACTTATATGTCGTGAGCTGTAACTCAAATTATTACGAGTATGTTTGTAGTATTCTAATGACTAATCTACAAATTAAGAATTTAGAGGTCCTTAATTTTTTTTTAGAACCTCTGTTCTAAACTATTCAACCGATCCAGAATATTCTTTAGTTATAGCAAGTATATTTCCCCTAGACTAACATAGGTTATATTCTATTACGATAACTATCCAAGAATCCTCAAAATAAGTTTTTATCATATCAATCAGGACACTTTTCCTTAAAACTATTTAAATCTATAAGGTATTGTCGGGTAATAAGGCCTCCCTAAGAGTTATTTAATCTTATGAGAACAAGGAACAAAATATAATAAAACATTTTTGAAAAACTAAAAATATATTAAATTTGTATAAAATACATATCAAAATAAAAATAAAAAACATATATTTTTTTCTAATAATACTGTTTTTAAAAAACTTGATTATGGGTCTTATTATCTGCACAGCATGTAATAAGGCCCGCAATATAAAATCAATTTAATCGTCACAGTTTGGGCAGATAAGGTCTTCTAAGTCATCTGCAGTAAAGCCAACACATTCCTCGTGTACCCAGCTGTTACAGTTAACACATTGACGCATATCTGCCACAAAACTTTCCTTGCATACTGCACAAAACCACCTTTCTGCTTCACAGTGGGAAGTCGCCGCTCCAGTCGAAGTAGAGGGACGTGGTTTATCGGATTTGTTCTGCTTAGTAGTTCTCATCTTCTCTCCAAACACATTTCTTGTAACTTCAAGCGCTTTATAATTTAAGGCCTTTTTCCGGACTTGTTTGTTTTGTTTAATTTTTACTTCTGGAGTTGCCAAAACCTCTGTAAATGTCTTAAGTTGTTGTTCAGTTCTTTTGTTTAGTAAGGAAGTGAGTGGTTGCTCATCTTCTGAATCCCATTCCCTGTCTTTGGTTTCATTATTTGGTTCTGTGTGACTGGGTAAACTTCGAGCATATGCATGTTCCGGAATAGCATATTTGTTGAAAGGATAAATCCCTGTAGCTCTAAATCCATTCATTATGTTGCTTATTGTCATTGATCGCCCCCAGACTGGTGTGAAAACATACGAAAATATTTCTTTGTTCAAACGTCTGTCTGGATATGTTTCCCATTAATGTAGAAGTTCTTCATCCCAATAATGTTCAAAAGGTCTGAAGATGGATTTATCCAAAGGTTGCAATTCGTGAGTCGTATTGCTGAGTAAACACAACAAATGTATGTCTAAGTCTTCAGCTTTTTCGGCAATACTTACATTTAGATGGCAAGAAGCTCCATCAAAGATTAAAATTACTGGAGGAGTTGATATAAATTTTGAAAAATGTTCAAGCCATTTAACAAACACTTCATGTGTCATGCTTCCCTTTAGTGTCATTTGAACAATAGACTCTGGAGGTAATCCGTCTGAAAATGTTGGCTTCATCCGTTGCCCTTTGAATAGAATCATGGGAGAAATAGCATGTCCCATTGCATTCGCACATGCCACGATGGACACATTATCAGCATGTTCTTGTGTTACTAAGTGAATCCTCTTGGCTCCTCTTTGGGCTAGAACAGTTTGTTGATGATGAAGGATAAGGCGACACCCTTACTCATCCATATTATAGATTTTGTCAGGTCTTTGCTTTAAACCAGTTTTTTCCAATAGAGCATCTAATTTTATAAAATGATCTTCTGCGATTGCTTTATTGAGCTTTTGAGCTCGGGCGAGGTTCATAGGTTGTGCTTTTCTTTTAGAAATATTTTTATGTCTGTTCATGAATGAACGATACCATTCCCTCCAGGCCAATTTTTGGTTATCATTAAAGCGGTTTAGGAATTTTATATTTCGTAACAAAAGAGTAGACACTTCTGCGAACTGTTTTAGGAGTTAATGGAAATCCTTTTACAGCAAATTTTATTATTTTACGTTCCAGTTCTTCCTCAGCTTCTGCGTCTAATATTGGGTTTCTTCCCAAACGTCGAGAGGTTATTCCAGATTTAATGTGGTTTCGTATTGTTCGGCGAGGAATTCCACAATGTTCTTCTACGTATGCTGATATTTGCCTTGTCTTATAAGATTCAGTGCTTCTTCCATCATTTCTTCCGTCCAGTTAGCGCGGATTCCACGGTATTTTTTTCTCATTTTGTCTATAACATCAGATATTAGAAAAAATAACTGTCAGAAAATAAGGCCGAGGTCATCATTGCAGGAAATAAGGCCCGCGCCTTATTTGCTGCTTTGATGTCGGAATGAATTATAGGTTAGGAACCGACAAGCTTTTAGAAAAAACTGGTAAATTTGTGACAACGTATTACTAATGATCATAAGAATACATACCTCAAAAAGTAGAAGACTTCTGTCAAGAAATTTGTGCTAAAACTTGATTCTATTCTGGTAAAATCATATAACTTAACCCTTTCAGGCATAGTGGTTTCATTGGTAAACCATCACTTCAAAAGTCTGTTTTTCATCTCACTGTGGTCTTTCACGTTAACCAGCATAATTACTAGCGTCATCTATTATCGGGTAACTATAATAATGTACGGCAACGGACCGAATCAACAAAATTCCTGTTTATGGATGTTTCATTATTCAGTGTGGTGGTATTTTACCGAAGTGACGGACTCTGCGGGTGTTTCTATAGTTTTTTTTTTTATTTTTGCAAAATTATTCGGTAAGTACTAAATTAATTTGTGTATTTATAATATTATAACTAAGTTAGAAGCTAGATGTATGGTATTTTTCCAAAAATCGTAATAAAGGAACAGGTTTGTGTTATGGTTTCGGTGTGAAACCAGTATGAGGTAACTAGTGCAATCTTGTACTTAACCTAAAACTCGCAACTAAGCTGCTAATTACTTGAATTTGAGTTGCAGAAATTACAAAAAAATTACACTATTTTAATTTTACAAAGCTATGCAAAATTAACCATGTCATTTTTTGATGGTTTCACTATGAAACCACTATGACAAAACTAAATACGTGAAAAGGTAAACGTGGTTACATAGCGATACCAGTATGACCAAATGATCAACGTTAATTTTTTTTTTAGCTATGAGTCGAAGTTATAAATTGATCAATTTAACGTCATCTCAGTGTTATGATCTACTGGACGAAATTCCATCTGGAGATGAGTCAGAGGACGAATTGTCAGATATGTCAGATATAGAGGAGGATGATTTGGTTCGTCAAGATTTATTAGATGTGGATAATCACGAGGAGCCCCCTCAGAGTGATTCCGAATCTGAACCAGAACCAGATGTAAATGACAGAAACTATGATAATGATGAGTTTAGTGATGAAGACGATCTATCCCTTGCAGTTTGGGCGAACTTGGATAAATGGAAGAAGGTGGAATTCAAAAAAGTGCAAGCAAATTTTCTAGAACTCGTTGGTCCTAAAAATCTGCCAGATGGACTACAAGATCCCGTCGGCTTCTTTTTATTACTTTTTGATATGATTGACGAGATTGTCTTCCAAACGAATTTATATTCCATTCAAAACGGTGATAATTTTGCACCTACAAATTCCGACGAAATAAAAAAAATTATTGCTATAAATATGCTTATGGGCATAAAACATATACCTAGTTATCGAGACTGTTGGTCATCATATCCTCAATTGAGAGATGAATACATATCTAATACAATGAGCCTGAATAGATTCAGTTCTCTCCTTTCTCATCTCCACCTAAACGATAATTCTGTCATGCCAGCAAAAGGGAAACAACAATACGATAAATTATATACAATCCGACCACTTATCAACAAGTTACGTACAAATTATCAAAAATATTATGGCCCTTCAATGGAACAGGCTGTTGATGAAACAATGGTCAAATTTAAAGGCCGCATATCCTTCAAACAATATTTACCTCTAAAACCAATAAAAAGAGGATATAAAATTTGGTCTAGAGCTGACATGTCTGGCTATCTCTGCGATTTTGACATATACACAGGTAAAAATGGAGACAGAGTAGATGAAAATTTGGGAGCAACCGTTGTAAAAAGACTTACAGAGGCTCTTATTGGAAAAAACTATCGCGTCTATTTCGACAACTACTTTACCTCTGTGAAACTACTTGAGGAATTGGCCGAAAGAAATATATATTCATGTGGAACAGTTAGAGCAAATAGGAAAGGTCTTCCTCAGTTGCTTCAAGACAAAGACTTAGCTAGGGGACAAACTGATTGGGCAGTGAATGGACGTAATATTTCTTGCGTAAAATGGAAGGACAAACGTGTTGTCCAGGTCTTGTCTTCGATTCATGATCCCTCAAAAACCATTCAAGTAAACAGAAGAGAAACGGATGGAAGTGTAAAAGAAATATATTGCCCCGAAGCCATCAAGGAATATAGACGTTGTATGGGTTGTGTCGATCGTGCAGACATGTTGAAGTCCTGCTACGATATTGACAGGAAATCAAGGAAGTGGTGGCACAGACTATTCTGGCACTTCGTCGATGTCTCGGTGGTAAATTCGTTTATTTTGTATCGCAGTTCACTAAAGGCAGAGAAACTAACTATGAAATTTTTTCGACTTAGAATAATTTCTGGGCTTATTGGCGCTACAAAAAAAGGCACTGCCGGCAAAAAAAGTATTCCAAAAGACAACAGATACAAACCATATGTGCCCCCTGAAATAAGAAAAAGCAATGCAATTCACATGCCTGTTCATGCTGGATTTAGACGTTGTGTACGTTGTAGCACTGCAACAGTGCCACATCGCACTAAATGGACTTGTAACACATGTAACGTGGGCTTATGCCTAAATGCAGAAAAAAACTGTTTTGCACCATACCATAGTACCTAATTTCACATTCTGATTGTGTGCAAAGAATTATATATCACAGTGGTTACCATATGAAACCATGTCCTGGAGGACTTCTTACATTACTTTTAAGTTAACAATTTGATGAAATGTTGTTTTTAGAATGTAAATTTTAAAATTATTCAGAAATATATTGTTTTTAAAGAGTTTTTCTTTTATGTGCCTGAAAGGGTTAATACAACCACTGGCTAATACTTGTTTTCACATTCGAATATAAAGAAGCCGGTACTATAGAGATCTGTTAAAACGTAATAAACTTCTGTAATGTTAACACCCCCTGGGTAGATGCCGGTAGTTGTATTACATTTAACTGTTTTGTAGAAAACTCATGTCCTGGGCCTTATTACCCGACAATACCTTACTATTTGTTATTATGTAGGGGAGAGTGTGGAGGAATGGGACGCAGGAGGAATGAGACAGAGTGTTTAATCTTCTCGTCAGTAAAGGTTGGTGCCTTTTTGTAGGACATATATATATAGTTTTATCATAGCACCGGACTCTAGTAGATGTTGGCGCATCTATCTAATAAATGACGGAAGGGTGTTCACTTTTCGAAATTAGGTGTGGTGAAACAAAATTCATTGGCCGCCAATAATTTCAATTTTTGGTAGTCAGAGTAAGTTTCTTAAAAGTTACGGATATGTATGGCTTCGTATTTCCATGTAGATCTTTATGCGCAACCAACGTAACGTCTAAAATTTACCTTTATACATCCATTTACTAATTTGTCAGTTTAGACATATGTAGGAGAAATGAGACACTGCGTTGCAGTAGAAATGAGACACTGTCCCATTCCTCCCTACATGCATTTGTATGGAGATTCAATTGTATTCCTCGATTTTTTAATGAGCTCTGTAACTGATCAATCACAACAAAATCTACCAACTAAAGACGTAGAATCTCCGAGTACTTCTGCCTCAGTCGGTACATCTTCTTCAGCTGCCATTCCATTGGCAAACTCTAATGTTTTAGCAGCACAAACATCAACAACAAGTAATAGAGATAACACAGTAATTCTTGGAGAAAGTAGAGACAATCAAAATTCTTTGCACGGTACTGCTACTACAATAGTAGTTTTACGTCCAGAAGATGTAGTTCCATACTCTAAAGCTCTCCCACGAAAAAATAACACCATAGGCGATTCAAAGCTAAATGAAGAATCACTACTGACACACCAGAGAAGGAAGACATAGAATTAATGAAAGCACAGAAAGGAAATGTAAAGAAACCCCAAAAACTTAAGGTAAAAAAGAAGTTAAGTTTTTGGGGTTTCTTAACATTTCCTTTCTGTGCTTTCATTAATTCTATGTCTTCCTTCTCTGGTGTGTCAGTAGTGATTCTTGATTTAGCTTTGAATCGCCTGGTGTTATTTTTTCGTGGGAGAGCGTTAGAGTATGGAACTACATCTTCTGGACGTAAAATTACTATTGCAGTAGCAATACCGTGCAAAGAATTTTGATTGTCTGAACACACATTCTAAGGTAAAAAAGAAGTTAGAATGTATTCAGTCTGATAGCGAGACGGATGTCACCTTACCTGATGAAAATTTACGAGACAGACGAAACTTCAACAGTAGTGTATATTCGCCGGTCCTACTCCCACCTCCGGAGGTGGAGGTCAAAGGTCAAAGGTCAAGGGGTCAAAGGTCAAAGGTCAAAGGTCAAGGGTCAAAGGTCAAAGGTCAAAGGTCACGGGGTCAAAGGTCAAGGGTCAAAGGTCAAAGGTCAAAGGTCAAAGGTTAAAGGTCAAGGGTCAAAGGTCAAAGGTCAAGGGGTCAAAGGTCAAGGGTCAAAGGTTAAAGGTCAAGGGTCAAGGGTCAAAGGTCAAAGGTCACGGGGTCAAAGGTCAAAGGTCAAGGGTCAAAGGTCAAGGGTCAAAGGTCAAAGGTCAAAGGTCAAGGGTCAAAGGTCACCGGAGGTGGAGGTCAAAGGTCGCCGGAGGCGGGGGTCAAAGGTCATCGGAGGCGGAGGTGGCGCCCTCTAACGCTCACAAACCCAACTAAGGTGGCGCCCTCTAACGGTCACTTGCCAAACTAAAAATTATAGCTCTCATCATTACCAACCCAACTAAAATGGCATCCTCTGACGGTCATTTGCCAAACTAAAAATTGTATCTCATCATTACCAACCCAACTAATGTGACGCCCTCTAACGGTCATTTGCCAAACTAAAAATTGCATCTCATCATTCCCAACCCAACTAAAATGACGTCCTCTGACGGTCACTAACCCAACTAAGGTGGCGCCCTCTGACAGTCACTAACCAAACTAAAAATTAAATAAAAGAACAAATAAAATTATTGATTTTTTATTTATAGATAGTCATATATACATATTTTTTAATATTATAAAATAAAATTATAACACATTATCTTTATCAATCCAAGAATTGTGAGAATTATTGAAACCAAACCATTTTACATAAACTTTCCCACCCTTCCTACATAAAACTTTTTCAACCAGATAGGCGTCTCCATGTTTAGTTTTCTGCAATTCATATTCATAAAAACCTCCTAATATTGGTTGTCCATTCATATCTTCCAACATATACGTTGTTGGATTAGTAACTTTAACTTTAACAATCTTAAACAATTCACCACTCCAGTTGCTAACATAGCCTTTCGAAAAAACACCCTTAAATTTACTAATTCTAACGATATCTCCAATTTTAAATTTTCGTTTTCCAATTGTTTGTATATCATTGTAGACAGTAGAAAGCAGGAGCTTTTCATTTTTCTTGGTGACATCACAAGGTCGCATTTTAATGGTTCGATGTTTTGCTTTATTATAGGTGTCAGTTACTGAAGATAAAATATCTATCCACTTATAGCTACCTTTCATAGTAAATTCCTTATATAATTTTCCCTTAAGTGTACGAATAACACGTTCAGCAATAGACGCTTTCATTGTACTATATGTCGAATAATGATTTATATTATATTGTTTCATGAGATTTTGAAATCGGGTATTATAAAACTCTTTACCATTGTCGGATTGTATATTTTTTGGCTGTCGAGTATCTTGAAGAATGTCTTCCATTGCATTACATACATCTAACCCGGTTTTAGATTTAAGTGGTCGAGTCCATAAGAACTTTGAGAAGCAGTCTATAACCACGAGTATATATCTATACCCGCCATTTTCCCGAGCATGCGGGATAAATTCGGCTAAATCAATCTGCCACAAATCATCAAAACCTCTAATAATGAAGCGACGTCTGGGGAAGAATCTTCGAGTAGGCTTGTGTAACTCATTAACTATATCACGCTTAATACTGCTCATTATTAATGACTGTAATCTAGTGTTTATATATGCGCGAGTGTTTCATATAACAATGATAATTAATTTTTTAAAAATTCATTCCTGACTGCATTATTTCAAGTCTTTGATTTCTTTTCAAGGTTTTTTCTTATAGCTTCTAGTTTAGCATTGAGTTTAGCTTCAATTCTACTCTCAACATTTTTTTCCATTCGATACAGCTTTTGATTAGTTTCATCTTGTAGAGTATTTGCACTAACGTCGACAATCCCTTTAATTGTATCCAAGTTAACGCCTTTATTTAAATTATTTTTCAATGCAAGT